>JALGBA010002583.1:0-12550 GCA_023970755.1 Azemiops feae
CTGGGGGGGAAAACCTTGCAAAGAAAACCGCAGGGATTTGGTCAGGCAATGGCCAGGAGTCGAGACTAAGTGGAAAGCACCAAATAATATTAAGAATAACAGCAATAACTTGCTAAACGCCCGGCTCCCTCCGGTCATGTTACTAGAAGGGAGTGCGAACACAGGCAATTGAGTTCATCGGGCAACGCGTGTCGTGGGAACGCAACTCCTAGTACCCACGCCGAGCGGCAGATTCGGGGAAGCTTCCCTGAAGCCCCCGCCTCACCTGGCCTTGATGCAAAGGCAGCAGCGCCGCCCGCTCCACCTTTGCCTTCTCCTTCGCCGCGGGACAGCCTTCTCGGCGTCGCCGGTCTGTGACGCCATCCAGAAGGCGCGTCCCCTATTTCGGCAGACGAAGCGGAAAGGCACCATAGAGGTAGGAAAGGAGAGCGGAGGGCAGACTGGCTTTTCCGCTCTTGAACCATCGAACTTTGGGAATCGCCATAGAAAAAAAAAAATGTAACCAGAGAGCTCGGTGGAAATGGAGAGCGGCCGTAGAACCAAGACTTCCGAGTTTGCTGGAGCATATATGGAGGAAGACTTTGGATTGGAGTTAAGGACGGAAAAAAGACAATGCAGAAATCTGGATTGTATTGGGGGCGCCCTATATAAAAGCCCCCCCGCAAAGGTGGAGTGTCACAGAGTGTTGCACATCCATTCCCAGCCAGCAGGGGACAAGTTTAATAATCCCTATAAGTCATCCAGCGTTTCTCAAACTGGGCAATTTTTGGGGACTTCAAGTCCCAGAATTCCCCAGCCTGCATGCAGTTTGCAGGTAACTAAATGGTTTATCCAGGGAAAGCAGGAACTGTATTAAATTGGACTCCAGGGTTGACCGAGTACACCACCTCCAAATTTGTGACGTCCCCTAAAATTTGCTGGCGACCCCCAAGAGATCGCAATAAATAAATAAAAACACAAAAGTATTTATTTAGCGTATGGCACAATACACTCCCTAGTATCTTTTTCACTAGCCTCCACCTAGTTGTGACACTTACTTAGGTTTTACAAAAGATGCCGAGCCATTAGTGATGCTCCAGATCCGAGCTGAAGAGCTTCTTGTATGAGAATCGAAGCGTCTTCCAAAGAAATTAAGAAATCCAGTGTGCCTCCTGAAAAAAGCATCTTGGGTCTCCAAATTATGACCCGGATGACTGAGATCTCCATAGACAGTGAGAGACATGCGGGTACTTAAGGCACGGGACTAAGAAATCGAAGACTGTCGGTTCTAGTCCCACCTAGGCATTAAAGTCAACTGTGCACACCTGCAACATATCGTGTATATCTATCTATCTATCTATCTATCTATCTATCTATCTATCTATCTATCTATCTATCTATCTATCTATCTATCTATCTATCTATCTATCTATCTATCTATCTATCTATCTATCTATCTAATATAAAGGAGGCTGCACTTCAATGGTTAGACGGCCTATTGGTATCTGAACAAAAATCTTTTTAACATTTATATTTTATTGTGTTTTTCTAATCTAGGTGAAATGTTAATATATACTGCAAGTCCATGTATGATATGCCATACGCTAAATAAATAAGTAAACAACCGCCCAATCAAGAAACTACCAGGAACACCTCCATCAACACTGATAGGACAAGCCACTAAGTATATAAAGAGAGAGCAAATTCCTCTCTCCTCTAGCACTGATGATGTTACCTAGTTGGGTCACGAAACGTCTGCAAAAAAACCACCAAGCTCAGAGAGCACCAAGGACCCCTGAAGAGACAATGTTGTTGGATGATGGACCAAGTGGCCCCTTTAGCTCCGGCTTTATTATTCATATAACAACAATGATATGCGTGTGTGTGTGTGTGCGCGCGCGCGTGCGTGGGTGTATGATAATACTATATAATTTATATTATGATGACATTTATCTGCCCCATCTCGCCTAGAGGTTTAGAAAGCCCCTTTTAGCTTCCCAGTCAGTCCAATATGGGCTGAGCAAGTGAAGCTGGAGGCAGCCGAGATTTCCTTCCCTCCTCTTTCCCCTCGCACTTACATATGCCCAGAGGCACCATGCACACTTAGAAGCAGCTGGCCCGCCGGCCTCCCCGCCCGTCCCTTTGTTTCTTCCATCCCTAAACCCTCCATTCCAGATTCACCCGCCTGGGATTGCCTCGATGCCTATGCTTTGCGACGTAAAACTGTGCCGAAAGAAATAGACCTTTTGAATGGGATTTTAAAGTTATTATCCTCTATCTTTATTAGTAACGCCTTATTAATGTTAATAGGGCGAAGGGAAGCCCTTTTGCTGCGACGCGGGGACACAAAAACATCACCTAATATTACTGAGGTTTCATTCATAAATACTACACTTAAAACTCCATTTTAAAGCTTTATTTCTTTTTGTGGCTGCTCGGCTCACCTGCGGTAGTACGAGTTGGGTCACGAAACGTCTGCAAGGAAACCACCAAGCTCAGAGAGCACCAAGGACCCCTGAAGAGAGAATGTTGTTGGATGATGGACCAAGTGGCCCCTTTAGCTCCGGCTTTATTATTTATATAATAACAATGATATGCGTGTGTGTGTGTGTGCGCGCGCCCGTGCGCGGGTGTATGATAATACTATATAATTTATATTATGATGACATTTATCTGCCCCATCTCGCCTAGAGGTTTAGAAAGCCCTTTTTAGCTTCCCAGTCAGTCAATATGGGCTGAGCAAAGTGAAGCTAGAGGCAGCCGAGATTCCTTCCCTCCTCTTTCCCCTCGCACTTACATATGCACAGAGGCACCGTGCACACTTAGAAGCAGATACCCGCCGGCCTCCCGCCCCGTCCCTGTTCTTCATCCCTAAACCCTCCATTCCAGATTCACGCTCTGGATTGCCTCGATGGCGTATGCTTTGCGACGTTAAAACTGTGCCCCCCCCCGCCCAGAAATAGCACCTTTTGAATGAGATTTAAAGTTATATACCTATCTTTATTAGTAACGCCTATAATGTTAATAGGGCGAAGGAAAGCCTTTTGCTGCGACGCGGAAGGAACACAAAAACATCAATAATATTACTGAAGGTTTCATGACATAAATACTACAACTTAAAACTCCATTAAAAGACCTTTATTTCTTTTTGTGGCTTGCTCGGCTACCTGCGGTAGTACGCGGCTTTTTCTCTTCTTGCGGCAGCGTAGAGCAGAAAAGAGGACCAGGAAAGTTGCCGACGGGATGCACAGGTGTCTACTATGGCGAGAAGGTGGCCGTCAAAAGCCCTGGGGGACGGATAGCAGGAACGGACAAGAAATCTCTATGGTGAGAAGGCCGCTGCGAGAGGGAAGTTGCGAGGGATGACTAAAGCGGACGGACAAGAATCGGGCCACGATAGGAAGGTCGATTCCAAATGAAAGTTTTCTCTGGGGGATGGCCATGTGGACGGAAGGGAGTCGCCATGCCGAGAAGGTCTAGGACAGTGTTAATGCTATGGGACGGAAAAACGTGCCCTCCTGTGGTCAAAACGGGTATTGCGGCCGCCGAAATAAATAAACCTTTTGAATGGGATTTTAAGGTTATTATTCTCTATCTTTATTATTAACGCCTTATTAATATTAATAGGGCGACGGGAGGCCCTTTTGCTGCGACCCTGGGGCAGAGTAAGATAACATAATATTAGTAAGGTTTTATTAATAAAGAATAATAAACTTAAAACGCCATTTAAAAGGTTTATTTCTTTTGGTGGCTGCTGTACCTGCTTGTCCCTTAGCGAGAGATGGCGCGGCCTTCAAAAAGGCCTGTAATGATGAATTAAGGTTACTTTGATAGGTGCTAACTTTAAAGATAAACCTCACCAAACATACACAAAATTTATTGCTATGCTTAATATTAAAATGAGTGAGATTAGATTTTACCTTCGCTGCTAGTTTTGAAACTGACGCATTTATTAAAATGTTTTATGTCTACCTACATCACACTAATTTCTTGCTGCATCTTAGTTTCTAATCTTCCTAGTATGCCCATTCGTGAATATCATTTCACTGGTGTGAAAAATAGACAGCTAGTCAATGGGGGGAAGGTGCCAGGCTAGAAAATTGGGGGTGAGGCGGATGAGTTTTAGTACCACCGTAGGTATGAGGAAACCCGCTTTGGGCCAATTCCTCTCATATGTCAGCCTAAGTCTAACCCCTAACCCTAGGGCGTTGCTTGCATGGCGAAAATAAGGAAGGAAGGAGATTAGAATATTTCGCAGCCTTGAGTTATTTATAAAAAAATAACACAGGCTGAATTAAAAAAATACGCAAAAAGCATCTGGTCCCCAGTCACTCAAAAACCTAGCTTGGGCCAGTCACTCTCCTCGGCCCTGGAAGGAAAGAACGGCAAACCATTTGTCTGAAATGGTATAGGGTTGCCTGCCTAAGCAGGGGGTTGGACTAGAAGACCTCCAAGGTCCCTTCAAACTCGGTTATTCTATTCTAACCGCAGCTGGGGGGGAAAACCTTGCCAAGAAAACCGCAGGGATTTGGTCAGGCAATGGCCAGGAGTCGAGACTAAGTGGAAAGCACCAAATAATATTAAGAATAACAGCAATAACTTGCTAAACGCCCGGCTCCCTCCGGTCACGTTACTAGAAGGGAGTGCGAACACAGGCAATTGAGTTCATCGGGCAACGCGTGTCGTGGGAACGCAACTCCTAGTACCCACGCCGAGCGGCAGATTCGGGGAAGCTTCCCTGAAGCCCCCGCCTAACCTGGCCTTGATGCAAAGGCAGCAGCGCCGCCGGCTCCACCTTTGCCTTCTCCTTCGCCGCGGGACAGCCTTCTCGGGGCGTCGCCGGGCTGTGACGCCATCAGAAGGCGCGTCCCCTATTTCGACAGAGAAGCGGAAAGGCACCATAGAGGTAGGAAAGGAGAGCGGAGGGCAGACTGGGCTTTCCGCTCTTGAAACCATCGAATTTGGGAATCGCCATAGAAATGTAACCAGAGAGCTCGGGTGGAAATTGTAGAGCGGCCGGTAGAACCAAGACTTCCGAGTTTGCTGGAGCATATATGGAGGAAGACTTTGGATTGGAGTTAAGGACGGAAAAAAGACAATGCAGAAATCTGGATTGTATTGGGGGCGCCCTATATAAAAGCCCCCCGCAAAGGTGGAGTGTCACAGAGTATTGCACATCCATTCCCAGCCAGCATGGGACAGGTTTAATCCCTATAAGTCATCCAGCGTTTCTCAAACTTGGCAATTTTTGTGGACTTCAAGTCCCAGAATTCCCCAGCCTGCATGCACTTTGCAGGTAACTAAATGGTTTATCCAGGAAAAGCAGGAACTGTATTAAATTGGACTCCACGGTTGACCAAGTACACCACCTCCAAATTTGTGACGTCCCCTAAAATTTGCTGGCGACCCCCAAGTGATCGCAATAAATAAATAAAAACACAAACGTATTTATTTAGCGTATGACACAATACACTCCAATAGCATCTTTTCACTAGCCTCCACTAGTTGTGACACTACTTAGGTTTTACAAAAGCAGCCGAGGCCATTAAGTGATGCTCCAGTCAGAGCTGAAGAAGCTTCTTGTATGAGAAGCGAAACGTCTTCAAAGAAAATCAAGAAAGTCCAGTTGCCTCCTGAAAAAGCATCTTTGGGACAATTATGACCCGGATGACTGTGAGAATCTCCATAGACAGTGAGAGACAATGCGGGATACTTAAGGCACGGGACTAGAAATCGGAAGACTGTCGGTTCTAGTCCCACCTTAGGCATGAAAGTCAACTGGCAAACCTGCAAACATATAGTGTAGATCTATTTATTTTTATTGTGTTTTTCTATCTAGGTGAAATGTAATATATACATGCAAGTTCCATGTATGATATTTGCCAACACTAAAAAATTAGTTAAAACAACGCCAATCAAGAAATACCAGGAACACCTCCATCAACCTGATCGGAAAGCCACTAAGTATATAAAGAGAGAGCAAATTCCTCTCACTTCTAGCACTGATGATGTTACCTAGTTGGGTCACGAAACGTCTGCAAAAAAACCACCAAGCTCAGAGAGCACCAAGGACCCCTGAAGAGACAATGTTGTTGGATGATGGACCAAGTGGCCCCTTTAGCTCCGGCTTTATTATTCATATAACAACAATGATATGCGTGTGTGTGTGTGTGCGCGCGTGCGTGCGTGGGTGTATGATAATACTATATAATTTATATTATGATGACATTTATCTGCCCCATCTCGCCTAGAGGTTTAGAAAGCCCCTTTTAGCTTCCCAGTCAGTCAATATGGGCTGAGCAAGTGAAGCTAGAGGCAGCCGAGATTTCCTTCCCTCCTCTTTCCCCTCGCACTTTACATATGCCCAGAGGCACCATGCACACTTAGAAGCAGCTACCCGCCGGCCTCCCCGCCGTCCCTCGTTTCTTCCATCCCTAAACCCTCCATTCCAGATTCACCCGCCTGGGATTGCCTCGATGCCTATGCTTTGCGACGTAAAACTGTGCCGAAAGAAATAGACCTTTTTAATGGGATTTTAAAGTTATTATACTCTATCTTTATTAGTAACGCCTTATTAATGTTAATAGGGCGAAGGGAAGCCCTTTTGCTGCGACGCGGGGACACAAAAACATCACCTAATATTACTGAGGTTTCATTAATAAATACTACACTTAAAACTCAATTTAAAAGATTTATTTCTTTTTGTGGCTGCTCAACTGCGGAGGTACGAGTGGGTCACGAAAACGTCTGAAAGGAAACCACACAAGCTCAGAGAGCACCAGGACCCCTGAAGAGAGAATGTTGTTGGAGAGGACCAAGGGGCCCTTAGCTCCGGCTTATTATTAATCAATAACAATGATAAGGAGGGTGGGTGGGTGGTCGGCGGGGTGTGTGCGTGTGCGCGAGCCCGTGCGAGGACTATCTTCATACTCTTTATCGGTTATGATAATACTATATAATTTATATTATGATTACATTTATCTGCCCCATCTCGCCTAGAGGTTTAGAAAGCCCCTTTTTGCTTCCCAGTCAGTCAATATGGGCTGAGCAAGTGAAGCTGGAGGCAGCCAAGATTTCCTTCCCTCCACTTTCCCCTCGCACTTTACATATGCCCAGAGGCACCGTTCACACTTAGAAGCAGCTACCCGCCGGCCTCCCCGACCAGTCCCTCGTTCTTCCCATCCCTAAAAAACCTCCATCCAGATTCACACCGCATGGGATGCCTCGATGCCTATGCTTTGCGGACGTAAAACTGTGCGAAAAGAAATAGACCTTTGAATGAGATTTAAAGTTATATCCTCTATCTTATTAGTAACGCCTTATAATGTTAATAGGGCGAAGGGAAAGCCCTTTGCTGCGACGGGGGACACAAAAACATCACTAATATTACTGAGGGTTTCATTCATTAATATACACTTAAAACTCCATTTAAAAGCTTTATTCTTTTTGTGGCTCTCGGCTCACCTGCGGTAGTACGAGGCTTTTTTCTCTTCTTGCGAGCAGCGTAGAGCAGAAAAGAGGACAGGAAGTTGCCGAGGATGCACAGGAGGTCTCGATGGCGAGAAGGTGGCCGTCAAAAGCCCTGGGGGACGATAGCAGGAACGGACAAGAAATCTCTATGGTGAGAAGGCCGCTGCGAGAGGAAGTTGCGAGGATGACTAAAAGCGACGGACAAAGAGTCGGCCATAATAGGAAGGTCGATTCCAAATGAACTGGGGGATGGCCAATTTGAACGGACGGGAGGTCGCCATGCCGAGAAGGTCTAGATGTTAATGCTATGGGACGGAAAAACGTGCCCTCCTGTGGTCAAAACGGGCATTGCGGCCGCCGAAATAAATAAACCTTTTGAATGGGATTTTAAGGTTATTATTCTCTATCTTTATTATTAACGCCTTATTAATATTAATAGGGCGACGGGAGGCCCTTTTGCTGCGACCCTGGGGCAGAGTAAGATAACCTAATATTAGTAAGGTTTTATTAATAAAGAATAATAAACTTAAAACGCCATTTAAAAGGTTTATTTCTTTTGGTGGCTGCTGTACCTGCTTGTCCCTTAGCGAGAGATGGCGCGGCCTTCAAAAAGGCCTGTAATGATGAATTAAGGTTACTTTGATAGGTGCTAACTTTAAAGATAAACCTCACCAAACATACATAAATTTATTGCTATGGTTAATATTAAAATGAGTGAGATTAGATTTTACCTTCGCTGCTAGTTTTGAAACTGACGCATTTATTAAAATGTTTTATGTCTACCTACATCACACTAATTTCTTGCTGCATCTTAGTTTCTAATCTTCCTAGTATGCCCAGTCGTGAATATCATTTCACTGGGTTGAAAAATAGACAGCTAGTCAATTGGGGTGGAAGGTGCCAGGCTAGAAATTGGGGGGTGGGGGCTGAGTTTTAGTACCACCTTAGGTATGAGAAACCAGCTTTGGGCCAATTCCTCTCCTAGTCAGCCTAAGTCTAACCCTAACCCTAGGGCTGTTGCTGCATGGCGAAAATAAGAGAAGGAAGGAGCATTAGATATATTTGCCGCCTTGAGTTATTTATAAAAAAATAACAAAGGCTGCATTAAAAAAATACGCAAAAAGTCATCTGGGTCAGTCACTCCAAAACCAGCCTTGGGCCAGTCACTCTCTCTCGGCCCTAGGAAGGAAGCAACGGCAAACCATTTGTCTGAAATGGTATAGGGTTGCCTGCCTAAGCAGGGGGTTGGACTAGAAGACCTCCAAGGTCCCTTCCAACTCGGTTATTCTATTCTAACCGCAGCTGGGGGGGGAAACCTTGCCAAGAAAACCGCAGGGATTTGGTCAGGCAATGGCCAGGAGTCGAGACTAAGTGGAAAGCACCAAATAATATTAAGAATAACAGCAATAACTTGCTAAACGCCCGGCTCCCTCCGGTCATGTTACTAGAAGGGAGTGCGAACACAGGCAATTGAGTTCATCGGGCAACGCGTGTCGTGGGAACGCAACTCCTAGTACCCACGCCGAGCGGCAGATTCGGGGAAGCTTCACTGAAGCCCCCGCCTCACCTGGCCTTGATGCAAAGGCAGCAGCGCCGCCGGCTCCACCTTTGCCTTCTCCTTCGCCGCGGGACAGCCTTCTCGGGGCGTCGCCGGGCTGTGACGCCATCAGAAGGCGCGTCCCCTATTTCGGCAGAGAAGCGGAAAGGCACCATAGAGGTAGGAAAGGAGAGCGGAGGGCACACTGGGCTTTCCGCTCTTGAAACCATCCAACTTGGGAATCGCCATAGAAATGTAACCAGAGAGCTCGGGTGGAAATGGTAGAGCGGCCGGTAGAACCAAGACTTCCGAGTTTGCTGGAGCATATATGGAGGAAGACTTTGGATTGGAGGTAAGGACGGAAAAAAGACAATGCAGAAATCTGGATTGTATTGGGGGCGCCCTATATAAAAGCCCCCCGCAAAGGTGGAGTGTCACAGAGTATTGCACATCCATTCCCAGCCAGCAGGGGACAAGTTTAATCCCTGTAAGTCATCCAGCGTTTCTCAAACTTGGCAATTTTTGTGGACTTCAAGTCACAGAATTCCCCAGCCTGCATGCAGTTTGCAGGTAACTAAATGTATCCAGGAAAAGCAGGAACTGTATTAAATTGGACTCAGGGTGGACCGAGTTACACACCTCCAAATTTGTGACGTTCCCTAAAATTTGCTGGCGACCCCAAGTGATCGCAATAAATAAATAAAAAACACAAAAGCTATTTATTTAGCGTTATGACCAATACACTCCAATAGTATCTTTCACTAGCCTCCAATAGTTGTGCAATACTGGGTTTTACAAAAGCAGACTAGGCCATAGTGATTGATCCAGTCAGAGCTGAGAAGCTCTGTATGAGAAGCGAACGACTTCAAAAGAAATTAAGAAGTCAGTTGCCTCTCTGAAAAAGCATACTTTGGGACAATTAGACCGGATGACTGAGAATCTCCATAGACAGTGAGAGACAATGCGGGATACTTAAGGCACGGGACTAGAAATCGGAAGACTGTCGGTTCTAGTCCCACTTTAGGCATGAAAGTCAACTGTGCAAACCTGCAACATATCGTGTAGATCGATCTATCTATCTATCTATCTATCTATCTATCTATCTATCTATCTATCTATCTATCTATCTATCTATCTATCTATCTATCTATCTACCTATCTATCTATCTATCTATCTATCTATCTATCTAATATAAAGGATGCTGCGCTTCAATGGTTAGACGGCCTATTGGTATCTGAACAAAAATCTTTTTAACATTTATATTTTATTGTGTTTTTCTAATCTAGGTGAAATGTTAATATATACTGCAAGTCTATGTATGATATGCCATACACTAAATAAATAAGTAAACAACCGCCCAATCAAGAAACTACCAGGAACACCTCCATCAACCCTGATAGGACAAGCCACTAAGTATATAAAGAGAGAGCAAATTCCTCTCTCTTCTAGCACTGATGATGTTACCTAGTTGGGTCACGAAACGTCTGCAAAAAAACCACCAAGCTCAGAGAGCACCAAGGACCCTGAAGAGACAATGTTGTTGGATGATGGACCAAGTGGCCCCTTTAGCTCCGGCTTTATTATTCATATAAAAACAATGATATGCGTGTGTGTGTGTGTGCGCCCGTGCGTGCGTGGGTGTATGATAATACTATATAATTTATATTATGATGACATTTATCTGCCCCATCTCGCCTAGAGGTTTAGAAAGCCCCTTTTAGCTTCCCAGTCAGTCAATATGGGCTGAGCAAGTGAAGCTGGAGGCAGCCGAGATTTCCTTCCCTCCTCTTTCCCCTCGCACTTTACATATGCCCAGAGGCACCATGCACACTTAGACGCAGCTGCCCGCCGGCCTCCCCGCCCGTCCCTTGTTCCTTCCATCCCTAAACCCTCCATTCCAGATTCACCCGCCTGGGATTGCCTCGATGCCTATGCTTTGCGACGTAAAACTGTGCCGAAAGAAACAGACCTTTTTAATGGGATTTTAAAGTTATTATCCTCTATCTTTATTAGTAACGCCTTATTAATGTTAATAGGGCGAAGGGAAGCCCTTTTGCTGCGACGCGGGGACACAAAAACATCACCTAATATTACTGAGGTTTCATTAATAAATACTACACTTAAAACTACATTTAAAAGCTTAGTTCTTTGGTGGCTGCCGGCTCACCTGCGCAGAGTACGAGGCTTTTTTCCCTTCTTGCGGGCAGCGTAGAGCAGAAAAGAGGACAGGAAGTGGCCGACGGAATATGACACAATAAGACCACTGGACAAAGAATTCGGCCATAATAGGAAGGTCGCTTCCAAATGAACTGGGGGGATGGCCAATTTGGACGGACGGGAGGACAGGTCGCCAGACGAGAAGGTCTCGGTGTTAATGCTATGCGGAGGAAAAAAGTGCCCTCCTGTGGTCCAAACGGGTATTGGGCCGCCGAAAGAAATAAACCTTTGAAATGGGATTAAGGTATTATTCTTATCTTTATTAATTAACGCCTTATTAATATTAATAGGGCGACGGGAGGCCCTTTTGCTGAGACACTGGGGCAGAGTAAGATAACCTAATATTAGTATGGTTTTATTAACAAAGAATAATAAACTTAAAACGCCATTTAAAAGGTTTATTTCTTTTGGGGGCTGCTGTACCTGCTTGTCCCTTAGCGAGAGATGGCGCGGCCTTCAAAAAGGCCTGTAATGATGAATTAAGGTTACTTTGATAGGTGCTAACTTTAAAGATAAACCTCACCAAACATACATAAATTTATTGCTATGCTTAATATTAAAATGAGTGAGATTAGATTTTAACTTCGCTTCTAGTTTTGAAACTGACGCATTTATTAAAAAGTTTTATGTATAACTACCGCACACTAATTCGCTGGCATCTTAGTTTCAATCTTCCTAGGATGGGCATCGGAAATCATCACTGGGGTGAAAAATAGGAAAGATAGTCAATTGGGGGGAAGGTTGCCAGGCTAGAAAATTGGGGTGGGGGCCGAGTTTAGTACCACTTAGGTTGAGAAACCAGCTTCGGGCCAATTCCTCTCTAGTCAGCCTAATTCTAATCACCCACCCTAGGGCTGTGCTGCATGGTCGCGAAAATACAGCGAAGGGAAGGAGCATTAGATAATTGCCGCCTTGAGTATTATCAAAAAATAAACAAAGGCTGTCATTAAAAAAATACGCAAAAAGTCATCTGGGGCAGGCACTCCAAAACCAGCTTTGGGCCAGTCACTCTCTCTCGGCCCTAGGAAGGAAGCAACGGCAAACCATTTGTCTGAAATGGTATAGGGTTGCCTGCCTAAGCAGGGGGTTGGACTAGAAGACCTCCAAGGTCCCTTCCAACTCGGTTATTCTATTCTAACCGCAGCTGGGGGGGGGGGAAACCTTGCCAAGAAAACCGCAGGGATTTGGTCAGGCAATGGCCAGGAGTCGAGACTAAGTGGAAAGCACCAAATAATATTAAGAATAACAGCAATAACTTACTAAACGCCCGGCTCCCTCCGGGGATGTTACTAGAAGGGAGTGCGAACACAGGCAATTGAGTTCATCGGGCAACGCGTGTCGTGGGA
>JALGBA010002584.1:0-128990 GCA_023970755.1 Azemiops feae
TTTTCTAAGACACTGCCACTGACCTGTGATGCCGGACGTTCCAACGGTCACCAACAGGAACTGCAATGGCTTAACCACCCACACAACAACTCTTGGGCCTCTTTAGGATGCGCCGATCCCGGACCCAAAGGGGTGATCAGGCCCCCTCTTCCACTCTCAAAACGAGTGGGCCTACAATTCCACAATACTTGCCTGCAGGCGTCTTGTTTTCCAACTGGCTTTGTTTCGTGACTTGATTCCGTTCAGGTTCTTGGATCGGTCGGTTGTCCACCAAATACCCCTCCGGTGCCGTCCGCCTCCTTCCGAAGAAATCATCCGTGACGGCTGAAGGTTTAGCGTGACGGCCCCGATTGGGCACCGGTCGGTCCGTGCCGTCCTCAACGAAATATCGCTCCAAGTCCCGGCGGAGTCGCCATAAAAATGTTGCAGAAAATCACAGGACTCAGACCACGGAATCAAAAGAAGTTGGTTTATTTGCACAAAGGTTCAGAGCAAAAATCATAACAACCTCTGAACACCTTCTCATGGAATAACAAGTACATATATACTCTTTTAGAAGCAGCAAAACACGGAAATGTAACTTGTTAGCATTGATTGGTTACTCGAATTACAGCCCCCTTACAGCCCCCTGTTGCTATGCTAGAGTAGCGAAATATCTTGTCCCCCTCTCATGGATCGAGGTCACAGGTGTCTTGCCAAAGCATCTAAGTTTCCGGCAGCACATTTGTGGTTAGCTACCAGCGAGAGCGAGACATAGAAACGAGACATATGTGGTTAACTGTAACAGAGCTTCAAGCTTGACACCTTTGTGCGACCGACAGATGAACTTGTGGTTTGACATTTTCCACTTCCTTTTTGCTTCTTCTAACTAATACACGCATTTAAGACTCATGTCCTGTTTTATAACCTATGTCTTGTTTTATGTCCTGCCTTAGCAGGATTAAAGATAAATAGAGAAAAAACTAAAGTGATAGTTAAAAATCTGCAACTGTCGATGTTAGGAAGAATTGCTACGGTGAAAATGAATATATTACCAAAAATTCTATTTTTGTTTCAAACGATACCTATAAAACTAGAGAAGAAATTCTTTGAAGATTTAAACTCTCTAATTCAAAAATTTATCTGGCAAGGAAAGAAAGCTAGAATTAAATTGAAAATGTTACAAGAAGCTAAGGGAAATGGAGGTTTTGGCTTGCCAGAATGGGTTTTATATTATCAAGCGTCAGTGCTAATATGGGTAAAAGAATGGATAACTCTTAGAAATAAAAGATTGCTCTACTTGGAGGGACATGACCTACAACTTGGTTGGCATGCTTTTTTATGGTATGGAAAAAATAAAGTACATAAATACTTCCAAAACCACTATATTAGAAATGCACTATTATTAACATGGGAAAAAATAAAATGTAAAATCTATTTGAAAATTCCAGGATGGCTTTCAACAATGGAAGCATTTGTACATCCAAATCTAGTCAGTCTCGATAAAATATGGACATATAAAGATATTCTAAATTCTGAAGGGAACTTAAAATCCAGGCAAGAGATGGAAAATCAGGGCATCGATTTAACATGGTGGTCACATTTACAAATGCAAGTGAGATATGACAAAGATATTAAACAATATGGATTTTATAAAGAGCAGACTATGTTTGACCAGACATTACTAACTTCCGATGAAAAGTTAATTAAAAAAATGTACAATCTCTCATTAAATCTGAAAATGGAAGATGAACAAGTAAAAGAGACAATGATAGTATGGGCAAAGAATTTTGGATATAATATAGACTTAGAGAAGTGGCAAAGCTTGTGGGAAAGAAACTATAAATTGACAATATCAGCTTCATATAAAGAAAACTTATACAAAATGTTCTATAGATGGCACTTGCCACCAACAAGATTAGCAAAAATGTTTAAAAATATGTCAGAGAAATGTTGGAAATGTAAACACAAACCAGGTACTTATTATCATATGTGGTGGACATGTGTTAAAGCAAGGAGATATTGGACAAAAATTCACACTTGGTTAGAAAAAATGTTAGAGAAACACATAGACTATAAACCTGATATTTTTTTTACTAGGTATAATGCCAGAAAAACTTGATAAGCAAAGTACATATATGATTTTACATGTGATAACAGCAGCAAGAATTATATTTGCACAATATTGGAAGAACGAAGAAATATCACCAGAAGAAGAAATAATTAAAAAAATACTAGACTGTGCGGAAATGGACAGAGTTACTTTAAGGTTGAAAGAAAAAGAAGAAACAGAATATTTTCAAACTTGGGACCTATTTTATCGATGGTTAAAAGATTTAGGGATTAGGAATTTAATTTGTATTAGTGAATAAGATACTCAGACAACACGTTTTTGTTGAATGATTACTATTGAATTCTGTTAAAAAAAATCAATAAAACTTTATAAAAAAACCAAAAACAAAATGGCAGAGATGCAGGGAGATAGGTGGGGGGAATTGAAGAGCATGTTGTGGTTGTAAATGTGGACAGGCTACCAAATGCCTGGATTTTGATTCCGTGACCAAGAGGTGCTGCAATGGACGTAACTTTGAGGACCAGTTGTAACTACCATTCATTCAGCACCATTGTAAAATTGAATGGTCACGAAGTCAATGGTCATTAAGTGAGGACTACCTGTAACAAGAGTCATGATTGGAAACAGACTACCATTTAAAATAAGCCAGTGTTAACAATATTTATCACAGGTTATCATTGGCTCTCTTCTTCCTATTTTTAAATGGCATGCTACTTGACACTGAGGCTTTTGAAAAGTTTTGTAATGTATCAGCTGGAAATAAACAAGCCTTTGTCTCACAACTTTTAGGGATACCTGGTGTTCTGTTCTCGCAAGTCAGACATCGAGACGAGGCAGGTTCACAACAAAGGATCTTTTTTATTAGGTATATTCACAGAACAGAAGCAAGCACACAATGGCAACAAGCCCTTTTATACTCCCCGTGCAAGGGGATGCACAGCCAATCCTTGCAGGCCATTCTCCCGCCTCGCGCATGTGCGCGAGGCTGGAGACAGCCTGTCTGGGTCCCGGGCAGACACGTTGTCTGTCCGGGTCTCTGCAACCTTTCTGCAGCCTTCCTGAGCCTTGCTGAATGACTCAGCAAGGCCCAGGACATAACACCCCTCCCCTCTTGGATTAAACAATACTATGCATATTGTTTAACATCATACACACACAGATGGCTGGCCGGTTGGCATATTATGCGGTCAACCTTACTCCTGGCAACCTATTTCCCTTCAGGATCCCGTGGTATCCACGTTCTTTCACTCTTTGACAATATTTACACCGCAGCACTATAATGGTTGTTACTTCTTCATATAGTGCGGGCTAATAACCTTCCTGTGTAGTGGACAGGGACCTCACATATTCATTTAAATACTTAGGAGGACCCTTGACCCGCTCTGATCTCTGTGGAGCCAGATTAGGTGCAGGTGTACTTTTAGGTGTGGGATTTGTAATAGGTGCCTGGAGTGCCTGCTCCTGGTTTGCACAAAACAAACCAGGATTTTGTCGCCCAGAAGACTCAGGGGTTCCCCCTGACTGCTGACTGGCTGAATCCACTAGACCCAAACCAGAGTTCCTTGGTGGGGTCGAGTTCCCCGAGTCCCTTGGTGGGGTCGAGTTCCCCGAGTCCCTTGGTGGGGCGGAGTTCCCCAGAATTCCTTGGGACTCCTCTTGGGAGCACTGTCCCTCGAGCCCAAGGCCAGCAGCAGGAGTACCCTGAGTAGCCGATTTACGGCCATTTGTCCCAACCCAGGGACCTCTGCCAGAGTCAGGAGCCGCCTCCATGGCAAAACCCCCTGAGTCTATGCCAGAGTCAGGAGCCGCCTCCATGGCAAGACCCCCATCTGGAGCATTTGGATAAGCGCCCTCTTGGAGAGACTGTGGTCCACAATCGTAATTGGGGTCCCCCTCCCCCCCGAGAGCAGAGCCAGGGGAGGAAACGTGGCCAGGAAGCCTCCAGCGCAGTTGGTCTATGTGGCGTCTAAGCACACGACCATCTTCTAAGGCCACTTCGTAGGACAGTGGCCCAGAGACCTTACATACAACAGCAGGTACCCAGAGATGCCCATGTCCATAGTTTCTGGCCCAAACCGGGTCACCCACTTGGAGTCTCCTAGGTGCCCGCGGTTGGGACACCTGTGAAGCCACCCGGTCTGGGTGCAGCCTGTCCAGCTTCGTAATGAGTCTGCGGCCCCAGCGGAGTTCAGCTGGGCTCTTTCCTGTAGCTGTGCAGGGTGTGGTGCGGTGTGCAAGGAGAAAATCAGCTAACCTGTGATGCCAGGGTCCTTGAGTGATTCTCTTTAATGCGTCCTTGGTGGTACGCACCATGCGTTCAGCCTGACCGTTGGTGGCAGGGTGAAAAGGAGCAGACGTGGCGTGCCGGATCAAGTTGGCTTGAAGAAACGCCTGAAACTCAGAAGAGGTAAATTGGGGACCATTGTCTGATACTAGAACATCAGGAAGACCATGGGAAGCGAAGATTCCTCTGAGCACCTGGATGGTCCTGGCAGTAGTAGTGGAGGATACAGGAACGACCTCTAGCCACTTGGAATGGCTATCTACAAGAAGGAGGAAGAATTGCCCCTGAAAGGGCCCAGCATAGTCAATGTGTACGCGTGACCATGGAGTGAGTGTCTCCTGCCACCTATGTACAGGGGCCTGGGGCATCTCTGGCTGTGACTGCTGGCACACTTGGCACCCATGAACCTGGGCCTCGATGTCCTTATCGAGGCCAGGCCACCAAAGATGGCTGCGCGCAAGCGCCTTCATCCTCACTATTCCCGGATGTCCCTCATGGAGAGAGAGCAAGACTCTAGTCCTCAATGAGGCCGGGATGACTACTCTGCTTCCCCACAGGATACACCCTTTGAATGTAGACAATTTATGCTTCCTAAGCCAGAAGCTTTGGAACTCTGTACCAGGACACGTGTCAGGCCATCCTGACAACACGCATGTCAGCACGCGTGCAAGTGTGTGATCAGTGGCAGTTTCAGCAGCCACATCCCTAGCATTGAGGGGAGATTCAGGTAAGTCCTGAATAGAAAGAATGTGTACAGCAGGAGCAGGGTCTGCCTCTATTTGTTTAAGAGGTAACCTACTCAGGCCATCAGCGTGGCCCATCTCTGTGCCTGGTTTGTGAACCAGGGTGTAATCATAAGCTGCCAAGAACATTGACCATCTCAGCATTCTAGGAGATATTATATGAGGGGTTTGTTTATTGGTTGTAAACAACCCCAGCAAAGGCTTGTGGTCAGTATAGACCGTGAAATGGCGGCCATACAAGAAATCATGAAATTTCTTGATGCCTGAGATTATTGCCAAGGCTTCCCTGTCAATCTGCACGTAATTACGCTCTGCAGATGAGAGGGTTCTAGAATAATAGGCCACAGGGACCTGAGTCCCATCTGCCTTGAGATGACTTAACACTGCTCCTACCCCATAAGGGGAGGCATCACATGCGATGCACACAGGCAATTGCTCATTGAAGTGAGCCAGTACAGCATTGGAGGATAGCAAAGCCTTGACTTCTTTAAAAGCCTTTTCATGGACCTTTGTCCATGCCCATGGAGCCTGCTTGTCCAAGAGCCGGTGTAACGGCTCAGCCACTGCAGCCTTGTGGGGGAGAAATGAATGGTAAAAATTAAGTAGGCCCAGAAAAGCCTGGAGTTCAGCTTTTGACTGGGGACTAGGGGCCAGTTGAATGGCCTGGAATTTAGACTTTGCGGGGTGGATGCCTTCTGCATCAATACAAAATCCTAGAAATTCGGTGGATGTTACACCAATTTTGCATTTGTCTCGCTGTAATTTCAGCCCAGCTTGGCGGAAACGCAGCAAGACAGCTCTCAGCCAAGTTCCCAGATGACTCTCCTGCAATGAGGACGTCATCGAAATAGGGGCAGACCCCAGGAATACCACAGAGCGTTCGCTCCATCACCCCTTGGAAGATGCCAGGGGCTACATTGACCCCAAACTGCAGCCTCTTTACTTCGAAAGCCCCTCTATGAGTAACTATAGTTTGTGCCTCAGCTGTTGCCTCATCAACAGGTAACTGCTGATAGGCCTGAGCTAAGTCGAGCTTAGCAAAAAGTTTTCCCCCTTTCAGTGAGGCCAGGATGTGGCTCACCACAGGCACTGGATATGCATGTTGCTGCAAGGCTTTGTTTAGAGTGCATTTATAGTCCGCACAGATTCGGACTTCACCATTTGATTTTAATGGCGTCACTATGGGGGTTTCCCATGGACTAGAATCCACAGGTTCCAGAATGCCTTGTTGGAGCAGTTTGTCCAATTCAGCATCTATTTTACTTTTGAGTGCAAAAGGCACCCTCCTTGGTTTAACCCTGATGGGTGTGATGGCTGGATTTAATTTTAAAGCAATGGGAGGCCCCTTGTATGAGCCAAGCTCTGAGCTGAATACATCAGCAAACTCCTTACAGACTCCTGCAAGGCTGGCAGTTTGCAGATGGTTCAGACCAGTCACTTGGATCCCAAGTGCCTCGAACCAATCGAGTCCTATAAGACTTGTGCGATCACCCCCAACTACCACCACATCTAACAACCCATTGAATTCCTTACGCTGTACTCTAAGCGTGGCCTCCCCCTTCACACTGACTCGTGAATTCTGAAAGTCAGTGAGGATGAGATTGGAGGGCCTGAGTTTGACTCGTGAGCCACTCCTGGAGCAGACCTTTTTAAAGGTGTCTGCAGAAATAATAGAAAGAGCGGACCCTGTGTCCAGCTCCATGGCCAGGGGAACTCCCTGCAATCTTACATCAATGCGCAGCTTTTTCTTAAGGGGCCGGTGAACCCCTGTTTTAAATACCCCTCTACGGGATGCGCAGAAACCCACCCTGTGTTGGCTGGGGACCTTGGTACCTTTCAGAGGCAACTCTTCAGGGGACCTGTTTTTCTGGCGAACCATGCAGGCTGATGCGATGTGGCCTTGCCTGCCACATGCTCGGCAAACAGCAGAACGAAAACGGCAGTCGGCTCACCTGTGGCGACCCCCACAGCCAAAACACCGAATGGATGCAGGCGTCTGCCCTCTGCGTCCTTGCAGTCTTCTCTCTGCCAACGGTTGAAGTCTGTCCACCTCTTCTTCCTCGGATTCTTCTCCGGAGGCCTCTCGCACGACTTCCTGATGGACGGGGACTGCTACTGGAGGGTTCTTGGTCAACTGCAAGGCCTTCACCGCGCCGCCGGCTGCTTCTTCCGCTGCAACTTCTCTCAGTGCATCTTGAAAGGACAGATCAGCTCTAGCAAACAACTTTTGTTGCATTTCACGGCTTCGCAATCCACAGACGAGTCGATCTCGGAGCCTCTCTTCCAAGTCGTGGAATGCACATGGCCTAGCAGCCTGCCTCAGAGCCCCGACGAAGTCCGCAGCTGATTCTCCCGGCCGCTGATCCCTCTGCTCGAATTGGTGCCTCCAAGGTATTACAGACAGCTTGGGCTCAAAGTGCTCACGCAGCATTTTCTTCAGATCGGCATATGCGATCAATTCCAATGGTGCTGGGGCTACAAGGTTCTCGGCAATGTGAAAAGTCTCTTGCCCACAGACACACAGCAAAGTAGCAGCTTT
Source organism: Azemiops feae (assembly GCA_023970755.1). NCBI lineage: Eukaryota > Metazoa > Chordata > Lepidosauria > Squamata > Viperidae > Azemiops > Azemiops feae. The sequence continues at coordinate 7,620 of JALGBA010002584.1, forward strand.
CAGTCCGTCTTCTTGGATTTTATTTACCCGAAAATAGTTCTCAACGCGAGCTGCGTAAGAGCTCCAACGTTCCGGGTGTGAAGTGTTGAACTCGACAAGACAGCCCAGCTTGGACATCGTTGTGACCGCTAGCCTCTTCGACGTCTCTCGCCGCAAGGAAGGAGAAGGGGTCCCACGAAGCCAAGCCCACCTCCAGCGTATTCGTACTGGCAGGTGGTCGCTTCTTCTGGACGCCGCGCTTCTCTTCTCTTCAGGCCTTCAGGTGAGTAGGCCTAGCTTCTTCTTAGTAGGCTTCCGATGCGGCGAATCCCACCTTCGTCGCCAATGTTTTGTTCTCGCAAGTCAGACATCGAGACGAGGCAGGTTCACAACAAAGGATCTTTTTTATTAGGTACATTCACAGAACAGAAGCAAGCACACAATGGCAACAAGCCCTTTTATACTCCCCGTGCAAGGGGATGCACAGCCAATCCTTGCAGGCCATTCTCCCGCCTCACGCATGCGCGCAAGGCTGGAGACAGCCTGTCTGGGTCCCGGGCAGACACGTGGTCTGTCCGGGTCTCTGCAACCTTTCTGCAGCCTTCCTGAGCCTTGCTGAATGACTCAGCAAGGCCCAGGACATAACACCTGGAGTCAGCAATAATAATTCAGAAAAACATATCACCTTTGGGAGGCTGAAAGTAATTAATAGCATGATAGGTTGCATTTTATGTTTCTTGTCTGAGATATCTCAGTCTGATTTATCATTGTGAAGCAGTATGGTAGACAGTTTTCCAGTTTTCCCTTTTACCACAAAGAAGAAAAATCTTGAAGAGGCATGCAAGTTGTCGAATGTCACAAGGGAGAGCTGCTAAATATTACAAGGATTGGCTGAATATGACTGATGCCTCACTGTCCCCACTAAGCCATTTTATAAACTTAAAAGGTTCTTGTTTAGTGTGTTTTTAAAACCTTAAAGAATCATATGCTACTTCTTCTCATAATAGTAAACCTCCTTCTCCCAAAGAAGCTATTGACGCTCCATTCCCTCTCCCCGCATAGTATAAAAAAGCATTATGCTCCCCCTAGCTTATAAAAAATAATTTTTCTTACCTTCTGTTACCCAAATATGGGCCTAGGCCCGTGGTGGCGAACCTATGGCACGCGTGCCACAGGTGGCACGCAGAGCCCTCTCTGTGGGCATGCGCGCCGTCGCCCCAGTCCTAGGCCTTCAGTCCCGTCCATGAGCAACCTGCATCAATACCCGTGCAGGGTAAGGTTGCCGCGCCCGCCTCCGCCTCCCCAAGCGTTTTTTTTACTAACCTGCCTTTCAGCTGCATTCCGTTTCTCCGTTCGCTTCTCAGCCTTTGCTGCGTGTTTGTGGGACTATCGGTAAAAAAAAAAAAGTTCCATCAGACTTTCTAACTTCTTGAGATCTCACGAGAAGTTAGAAAGTCTGATGGAACTTTTTTTTTTACCCATAGTCCCACAAATACACGGCGAAGGCTGAGAAGCGAACGGAGAAACGGAATGCAGCTGAAAGGGTTAGTAAAAAAAATGCTTGGGGGAGGTGAGGGCATCTGGGCATGGTGGGCGTGGCAACCTTACCCTGCATGGTGGCGGGTGAGTCGCGTGCCCTTCCCATGCCAGGCCAGCCCCTGCAGCCACGGGGAGGCCGTGCTGGGTGGCAGTGGGCAGGGTGTTGAGGTGGAGGCCAGCAGGCCGACCAAAGCAGCAGGTGGAGCGCCGGAGGCTCGGGGAGGGAGGGCGCTGAAGTGGGCGGTCGGGCCATTGGCAAGAGCAACGCATCTGAGCAGAAAGCAGCCTCGGAACAAGTGGGGCAGGTAAGGAAAGAAATCCTTGCTCCCCCCAGAAATTGCCTTTCTTTCCTTACCTGACTTCCAGCCCCATGCCGTTTCTCCTTCGCAATCCGCCGCCGTGTGCAAGAAAAAGTAGGTTTTTTGGGGGGGGGAAAGGTCAATCGATCAATTCCAACTTCTCGTGAAAGATCGCGAAGTTGGAATTGATTGACCTTTTTTTCCCCCAAAAAAACTTCCTTTGTTTCCTTGCACACTCCACCTGCTGCTTTGGTGGCTCTGTAGGCAGAGCTGCGAAGTTCTCTTCTCTGACAACTTCACAGCTCTGCCTACAGAGCCACCAAAGCTCTAGCTGAATGGGTAGCATTGGGCGCAATACGCGAGGCGGCAAACAGCTGCGTCACGCTGAAACTGGCCGTTTGCCGCCTCCTGCCCAATGCCGCTGCCATGAGGCCGCGGAACAAGCCGGGCGGCGGTAAGAAACCAGTATATCGGTTCCTTACCTCCACCCGGCTTGTTCCGCGGCCTCATAGCAGTGGCATTGGGTGCGACACGCGAGGCGGCAAATGGCCACGGCCGGAGGCAAACAGCCATGTCGTGCCGAAACCGGCCGTTTGCCGCCTCCTGCCCAGTGCCGCTGCCATGAGGCTGTGGAACAAGCCGGGCGGAGGTAAGGAACCGGTATACCAGTATACAAGCATTTGCTGATGATTTGGTATTTATTCTAGAAGAACCTTTGGAGATGATTCCTAAACTATTGGGAAAGATAGAACAATACGGAGAAATGGCAGGACTGAAAATAAGTTAGATAAAAAGATAATTATATGAAACTATTGAATCAAATAAGACTGGATTTGGAAAAATGGAAAAACTTGCAATTGTGAATATTAGGAAGAATTGCTACAGTGAAAATGAACATACTACCGAAAATCTTATTTTTATTCCAAACAATACCTATAAAACTTGAGGAAAAATTATTTGAAGACTTAAATTTATTAATCTTGAAATTTATTTGGCAAGGAAAGAAAGCTAGAATTAAGATGAAAATGTTACAAGATGCCAAGGAAAATGGAGGTCTTGGTTTACCAGAGTGGGTTTTATATTATCATGCATCTGCATTAACATGGGTAAAAGAATGGATAACTCTTAGAAATAAAAGGCTGTTATATCTGGAGGGGCATGATTTACAATTGGGGTGGCACGCTTTTTTATGATACGGGGAAAAAAAAGTTCATAAATATTTCCAAAATCACTATATAAGAAATGCATTATTAACAACATGGGGAAAAATAAAATGTAAAATATATTTGAAAATTCCAGGGTGGTTGTCAACAATGGAAGCATTTGTACACCCAAATTTAGTGAACTTTGAAAAAATCTGGACATATAGAGATATTCTAAACTCTGAAGGGAATTTAAAATCTAAACAAGAAATGGAAAATCAGGGTATCAATTTATCATGGTGGGCACATTTACAAATGCAAGCTAGATATGATAAAGATGTTAAACTGTATGGATTTTACAAGGAACAAACCGTTTGATAAAACATTGTTAACTTCTGATGAGAAACTAATTAAGAAAATGTATAATTTTCTATTAACTTTGAAAATGGAAAGCAAACAAGTTAAAGAAACAATGATAAGATGGGCGAAAAATTTTGGATACAATATAGAATTAGAAAAATGGCAAAATTTATGGGAAAGAAATTACAAACTGACAATGTCAACTTCCTACAAAGAAAATTTATATAAAATGTTTTATAGATGGCACTTGCCACCAGCAAGACTAGCAAAAATGTTCAAAAACATGTCAGATAGATGTTGGAAATGTAGACATAAGTCAGGCACTTATTATCATGTTTGGTGGACTTGTGACAAAGTAAAGAGTTATTGGGAAAAGATACATGCCTGGCTAGAAAAGATATTGGGAGAACATGTAGATTTTAAACCTGAACTTTTTTTATTAGGTATAATGCCAGAAAAGACTAACAAACAAAGCATATATTTGATTTTGCATGTCACAACAGCAGCAAGAATTATATTTGCGCAATACTGGAAAAATGAAGGAATACCATCAGATGAAGAAATAATTAAAAAAATACTAGAATGAGCAGAGATGGCTAGACTGACTATGAGACTGAAAGAAAAAGAAGAAATGGAATATTATCAAACTTCGGACTTATTTTATCGATGGCTAGAGGAAAGAATAAAGGATTAGGAATTAAATATGTATTAGCGAATGTAAACTCAGACAGCACGTTTGTTGAAAAATTATTACTGAATGTATGGGGGGGAAAAACAATACAAACTTTCACAAAAAAAAAAAAATAGAAAGCCCACCAAACTGTTCTATTGGGGAACGTAGCTGATTGCATAGCATTGGGGTGGGAAGTTCAACTTTGTAATATTGTCTCTCTTTGAAGGGGATTTCAGACTTGGTTTCACTTTTGACTGTGCTGATACTATGTAACCAATAAAAATGTTCTTTGAAGAAATTTCAAGCCTCAGAGTTCTGATTTGTTTGGTCTTGTCTATCGGAACCTTGACAAGCTCTTAAAACAGAGGCCCCTCCTCTTTCCATCCTCTTAATGAAGCATCCACTAAAAGCAGCAAGAAAATACATAATGCTTGTGTCATGGTTCCGACAGATGAAACTCTTCAAAGAACTTCCAGGCATTGTTTACCTTAAAGAATCTTTATTTGAGTAGCATAGCATCGGCACTAACACAGTCGAAGCCAAAAACTGGATTCCCCTCCCCTGAGCACATAGTATCAAAGCACAATTCCCTCCTCCAATTAACAGTCATAAATCACATTCTCCAATTAGTTTGAAATGCAGGCTCTCCCTCCAGTTCTCCAGCCCAATTCTTATCATCTCTTATTTCATTAACCTTGGTTCACACACTAGGTCCAGTTTTATTATGTCTATCTAAACTCTCATGCACATTCCTCCCCGCCCAGCATCATCTAACTCTAAAAGTAAAACATAAGAAGAAAATGGTTGCATCTCTAACTGTTGTCAAAGCAAAACATCCAATGTTAGCAGCGTTGACAGCTTGAAAAGCCAAAGGGTGCTATAAACATTTATTTATCAAATTTATATAGCCTCCCATCTCATGAAAAGTAACTCCAGGCAGTGTACAATGTTACAGCTTAAGTATTTTGTTCTATGCAACTACAGCACACAAAATATGACTTGTTTTGAAAACGTTCATATAGCCATGAAATGTACATGTTGGAATTTTCCATCTCTGCTTAGGAGATTGGCATGTAGAGGCACTTAGCCAGAGTACTTATAGATAAGGAGATATTTCCAGAGTGTAGTAAATTTAGTAAGCTGGAGAAACAGAGAGGGACTCTATACACTGACTCAAAAGTATACTTTTGGAATAGTGCATACTAATGTAGACTAGCACAGGGGTCCCCAACCTGTGGGCCGCGGCCGCTTGGCCACCGGGCCGCGTGAAGGGATGGCCAATGCATGCGCACGCGCTAGCGCCCCCCTGCCCCCCGAGCATCCCGGCACTAGCACTGCCCCGCCCCAGAGCGTAACACTGGCACTAGCGCCACTCCGAGCATCCCGCCGGCGCTAGCGCTGCCCCGCCCCAGAGCATCCCACCGGCGCTAGCACCACCCCATTTGCAAAACTCACGCCCGCGCAGCCGTTTGCACATGCGCATGTGCTCATGTGGGGCCGTTTGTGTGTGCGCATGCACTTGTGCGCGGCCCATTTGTGCGCACGGGGGTCATTTTTGCACGTGCACGCACGGCCCATTTGCACGCGCGCACGTAGCAGTGCCTGCCTCCCTTTCTGGGCTGCCAAACCAAAAAGGTTGGAGACCTCTGGACTAGCATATAGCTTATGAATGATATATTTTAAAATTTATATAAGGTTTATTCTTTGTTCAAGTGGCATAGAGTTAGTATTTTAAGGTATAGCCACTTTATTATATATATACAGAGCACAGCCATGTTTAACCGATGCATGAACTGTGCTAAGCTACTGTATAACATACATAACGTCTGGCTGGAGACATATACCAGGTACTGTATTGTAGAGATAAACAAGGGAACCGACAAGGAAATACCAAAGAGGTGAGCAGTGAAGGGGCTGGGTGCTTAGCAAGTTTGGGTGACGACAGGGGCTTAACTAATTTTAAACATATAGGTGTGATGGCACATCATAGGCAGACTGTTAGCATGTGACTGAACCAGGCCTATCAACTGGGCCTGGGGAGGTTGGACCAGCGGCCGGGGATAGAACTGTACTTAACCTGCTGAAATCTCTCTCTCTTACTTGCAGCTCAGAGATCCACCAGCCTTTGCAAATGCTTTGTAAATAAATTTAGTGTGAGCTTTGTTTCTCACACCATGGTTCAAATTAAAGAATTAAGTTGCAGTTACAATCAAATTAAGGAAAGTCAACTGATTTGAGTTCCTCCATCTAGTCTGCCATGCCATACCTCATGTCACAGGTACATGCTGAATTTCACAAAATTACAATAATCTTCCTGTAGAATTTATCCAGTTGCCAATCCTCTCAGAAACACAAGTCCAAATAGTAAGGATTTATCTAATTTGGCCACAGAAGTTTCCCAGGCATAGATAACTATTCTGCTGGAACCACGAGCCAAGAAGCTGTTCCTTCACAGACATGAGAAAACAACCTGAGAAACTTCTTAAAGCGGTTAAGCTGAGCTGTACAAAAAAACATGCTTTCAGAGAACAAGGCTGGCCTTCAAAGAAGAAACTTCAAGGAAATGTTATTGTTTGCACCAAAGCTTACCACAAAATGTCCCTTCAAATGCTCTGAACAGCCCAATTAACATTGTATTACTGAGTATCCTTGCAAAACATTAGCAAGTACAACATATACAGTACATGAAAAAATACAAATAACCAAATTAGTAGCTACTGAACATTTCCTGTACCTCCTAGAAATATAAACGCCTGGAATGGGGATGGGGTTTTTTTTTCCAGAAAAAGAAAAAGGTAGAATTAAAAAAAAAACATATTAACAGTCACATTTTTCCGAGACCTTCACATCTCTTAAGTTCTTCTCCTGCACATCCCCCAAAGATCACATAGTATAGAGTACAACCATTCAGATCACAAAGTACACATGGAACACAACCATAATTAAAGCACAACTATAATTAAAATTAAGAAATCAGAAAATTAAGCAGCATTACAAGATCAAAGAACAATCCCATATGTTTCCAAAATATCTTGGCTGGTGGGAGAATTCTAATTACTTTCAAGATAGTTTATGAAATATAAAACTAGGACAAGGCAGCACCTAAGTACTCAAGTGCGTAAACAGAATTCAAGTTTCAATGTAATAAAACAAGAGTTCCCCAGTAGCTGTAATGGGATCATTGTAAATGTTTTTTATGAAACTGAATGATAGGGAATCATATAAGAGAGCTGGTTATTTGGAGGATGTTCTCCCTCATAAGAGAAGGATGTTGTGTTATAATTAATATGTTGTCAGGAGTTTATGCAGGTATTGATTTGATGTTTATATTTTCTGTTAAATGTTATTGAAAGGAGTAAATTATTAATCAGAAATTTCTAATGAATCTAATGAATCTAAAAGTTGATAGAAGAAGCCACCTGAAAGTCATAAACTCTGACAAGTAAATTTCATACAAATAAGAAAAGCAGAAGTTGCTAGCTAACCTAAACCGCAAGTAGAGGAAATACAGAAATAACTATAGGAGCCGAGCTTTGTTAACAGAAAATTAGATGGTGATAGATAGGATGTGCACAAAGGGGCTTCCTGGAACATAGGAGGGACAGTGGTTTTAGGCGGTCCGGATTAAGGTGTCGGGTGAGATAAGGGGTGTTGAGTGCGATAGGGGAGGGGGGAATCTGCGTCGGGGGTAGGATATAAAAATGTGTCAAACAGCTCTTTAAGGTGTGGCTGAACTCCTGTGTGTGTTTCAGTTCACCAAGCCTTTGCAAATGCTTCTTTTTTAAATAAAACTTTGTTGCTGGAATTCCAAGTGAGTTTTTTTGTTTTGGGATCTTGAGCCACGTTCCAAACAACTTGGGGGCTCGTCCGGGATAATCCAAACGGTCCCCGGATCCCCGGGAGTGGCCACCCCTAAGGGGACAGGCGCCACGTCGATTTTGACGGTCTCCTGAAAGGTGACCACTCCCGGCCCGGCACCCGTGAAGAACCGGACACTAAGTAGTGGATTCCAGGAACAAAAGCAAGTCAGGTCAATTTTTGGGGGATGCCCCGAGGGTCCTAAGAGACTGGCAAGATGTACAGGTGTGAATGTCCCGAGGGTCTGAAGGACTGGCAAGGCAAGGTGGTGGGTCAAGTACCAATTGCCGGGAAACTCTGTGCACAGACCCATGTAAGAAAATCAGGGCATTTTCACAGTTACCTGGGTGGCTGGGTGGGTAGGCTGGTGTGAATCTGAGACCTGTGAGAGGGTGAATGAGACGCCCTGAGGGCCATAAGGGCTGGCAAGGCGAATTGAGAGCGGACTCCTGAGTACGAGCTTCCATACCTCTGTGGGGAGATTGGCCGGAAAAGGGAGGAAGTGGCTTGGTGAAGCAAAAAGTGGTATCACTAGGTTGGTAAGGATAAGAGAACCAGACGGTAACCACTGATGGGTAATAGACCTTCCAAGAAGCCACAGAAGGATCAAAGAGGGGACTCCCTAGGCCAGGGAAAAGGAGGTAAAGATGTGGGAAAGGGAGATGTTTTCATCCCTCCTCACAGACCCCTGGGAAAGATCCTGGCTGGATGGAATCATCCTCCTTATAGTAGAATGATAAAAGATTTAGATAAAGACCTGATGATTCAATATTGTTATTTTATTTGGGGACAGAAACAAATAGATGAGGGAACTCAGTGGCCATGGTTAGGTAGTTTTAATTACTTCATTTGAGGGCAAGGTTGGCAGAATAAACTATATACTTGAGGTAAAAGTAAAAATATTATGATAAAGTATTGCTGTTTTAAATGCTAGCAGGATGGGATGGATTCATCTGGAAAATACACCTGGGATAAGAGTAACGGTACCATGACTCAATATTGTTATTTTGAGTGGCCAAGAAATCCTATTAAAAGCACCAGTGCATTTTGCTCAAAATATGGAAGTTTTAAAAATTGGCTATGTCAAGCACTAAACATATAGGTTAATAAAAGAAGTTTATATGCCTGTTGGATCCCAGGCAATATATAGTCCATTTTTGTTAGAGGAGTGTGGAGGTAGTGTATGTGTGTCTGTCTGTGTTGTGTCTAATAATAATAATTAATAAAAAGGCCTTATTTAAAAACAAAGAGATTTGGGGGAAAAAGGAGCCCATTGGCTTGTGAACAGCTCCTTGAAATTATAATAGTTATTGGTTTGTCAGGAGAAAGTATGAAATGAAATATCTGTATGTGAAAGTGTTTATGCAAGCAGTTTGAATGGAAGTGAATGTGTGGATATGCTGATCCTGTGTCTGTGTGTGTCTCTCTCTTTTTGTGTGTGTGTGTGTGTGTTTCTCCCCCACCCCAGACTGTGAAAGAAACAGTAAACTGCAGATTTTTTGTTGCTGTAAAAGCGAAATGGAAAGGCAATAGTAAGCATTTGCATGAGAAGAGTCCCATGGAGGATGTGTGAGAGAAAATACATGTGAAGAAGAGAAAACTATTTTGTTAGTGGTGAGATTTCTGTGTAAGTTCTTCTTCTTTTTCCTGTCTTTTTTTTCCGCTGGCTGTGTTGCTTTAAGAGCGAGAGAGACAGAAAGGAAAAGGGGGGTCTGATCTTTTTAACTATTTTTTTTCTGCTTAGAATTCTGGTTTGAGGAAGGCGGGGTGGATGTGAAATTTAATACCCATTCTTGCAGTAAGAAATAAGGTTATTTTTTTTTAAATAAATGAAATATGAGAAGAACTTGAATACACCTATATATCCATCAACCAAAAGAAATGACTCTGAATTGTTTTGTTTAGATTTGTAAATGTTTTAACCTACTTAATGGAAATTTGTTTCCATCTGAATGGAATCTGATTAAATTGGAATTTGACTAAATTTATATTAAAAACAAAGAGTTGATACTAGAGTTTGATACAAAACTATTTCAGTAAGTCAGAATATCTTATTAAGCTTATTTTTTTTTTTGTGGAGTTGCTTTTTTTTCCGTTTTTTTTTTATGTTTTTATGTCTGTGTGCAGGACACACTGATAGAAAATAATACCTAAGAGAATTGAAGGAATTGTAATTCAACCCTTGTTTAAAACGAAGGAGTTGAGAAAAATTTTGGGATTATAAATGAACTATGTTGTTTTGAATAAAGATTTGTATGCAAAATCAAGCAGAGTTTGGTGAGCACTCCTTTGTTGACTCTTTACTAAGCAATTTGTTTGTAAATACGGACAAAGGAATGGCTAGGGGAGGGGGCTTTTACCCAAAAGTGGGGGAAAAGAGGCAGCCAGTGGCATTTTTGTCTAAAATTGACATTGACCACATTGGTGGTTAGCATTTCTTATCAAGTGTGGGTAATTTTAAATCAGAAAGCCAAAAGGAAGTAAACACTTGTTCATAGCAAAGTAGTTGAAAATGGGAAGTAGAAGAAAGTGGGAGGTGGATGTTGCCAGATGGGAGATGGATGTTGAATAAAACAATATCTAGGACACAGAAGCAGCCACTGAAGGGAGGGATGGTTGATACTTTTCTATGGTTAATATATGATATGTAAACAATAAAAAGCTCTATAACATCTAATGGTGAGGCTATTTCAATGCATTCAAGTTGATTTTAATTTACCTCAAGTGGGAAATTTCACAATATGAAACTAATGACATGTTTATAAAGAATTAGATACTGGGGCTGTTTTCTGCTTTGCCTTTTCTCAGGAAGCAAGGATTGCTAGCCCAGACACCTCCATTGGAGTTTGCTGTCCACAAGTTTCAGCCTGGTGATTGGGTCCTGATAGAAAGCTGGTGTGAAGAAAAACTTACTTCAGCCTGGGGTGGTCCCTACCAAGTCCTCCTAACAACTGAAACAACAGTTTGAAAGAAAGAAAAAGGGTGGAGCCAAAAGAGTGGAAAATAATTCCTGGAGAAGACCCGCTGTGAATAAAAATTACCAAAAACTGATGTGGTCATTGTGGGGTGAAGAAATAATAGCCTGGGTTTGTTTGTGATTTTTCTCATTGCAGGAATAGCAGCTTTCTGGCTTTTTCGATCTGAGTGGTGACCTATGTTATTCCACCCAAGGATTCCAGAAGAAGCTGTGGACCTCTGCATTCTACAAACTTCTACATAATGTGTTGGTTCTGTGATTGCAATTGTGTCACTGAATGTTGTTGTTCTTATCACTGTTGTGATTGTGGACCAGTCTGTCCCTGTGAAGAACCTTGTGACATAGTAATAGTGGAGGATTGGTTAAAAATATGTAAAGGTCTGACATTAACAGACTCTTTAGCCCACATACCCAATTATAGGAGAAATTGAAATTTAGACAGCGGAAACACAACCTGACCTAAATTCAGTTATATTGGGAGATAGTGATATTCGAATTCCACGGGATATAGAATTGATAGATTTAAGGTGTATACAGGCTAATCAAACATACAAGTCGAATGGCCTGGGAGAACCGATTAGCATTAGACATGCTAGCAGAGAAAGGAGGTGTTTGTGTAATGGTAGGAGAAAAAGGATGCTGTACTTTCATTCCTAATAACACAGCTCCTGACGGAACAATAACTAGGGCTTTGCAAGGGTTAACTACTTTATCAGAAGAATTGGCTACCAACTCTGGAGTGGACACTTCAATAACAGGAATATTATAATCATGGTTTGGGAAATGGAAGAATATACTGGTGCCACTTATCACTTTTTTATTGCAATTTTCGGAGTTTTAGTAGCCTTGAGCTGCTGCATAATCACCTGTATAAGAGGACTGGTACAGAGATTAATAGAAACTGCCATTACTAAAAGAATGCCTTTAGGTCTTAGGAGACCCTCCACCATATAAAAATGAGGAAATGATGAGTTTGAGGGATAACGAGGAGGAAGAACAACAAGAAAGTGAGATACTGGAAAATCCCAGAGAGGTAGAACAAGAACTATCAGAATGGCTGTGAACCCCTTTATAACTGGGATCACTATAGCTTAAGCTTGCTTGCCAACATATAAGTATAAACTGTAACCCATATATGCAAAGTGTATTGTTGAATTATCTATAAATTTCTGAAAGGATAAAGAAAAGAGAGGGTGGATTGAAAGGAGTAAATTATTAATCAGAAATTTCTAATGAATCTAATGAATCTAAAGGTTGATAGAAGAAGCCACCTGAAAGTCATAAACTCTAACAAGTAAATTTCATACAAATAAGAAAAGCAGAAGTTGCTAGCTAACCTAAACCGCAAGCAGAGGAAATACAGAAATAACTATAGGAGCCGAGCTTTGTTAACAGAAAATTAGATGGTGATAGATAGGATGTGCACAAAGGGGCTTCCTGGAACATGGGAGGGACAGTGGTTTTAGGCGGTCCGGATTAAGGTGTCGGGTGAGATAAGGGGTGTTGAGTGCGATAGGGGAGGGGGGAATCTGCGTTGGGGGTAGGATATAAAAATGTGTCAAACAGCTCTTTAAGGTGTGGCTGAACTCCTGTGTTTCAGTTCACCAAGCCTTTGCAAACGCTTCTTTTTTAAATAAAACTTTGTTGCTGGAATTCCAAGTGAGTTTGTTTGTTTTGGGATCTTGAGCCACGTTCCAAACATTATGTTTTTATTGGATTGTTGGATTGTACAACTGCTTAAGAGTTGTGTGATTGAAGTGGCATACAAGTCTTATATACATATATGTCCCAGAAACTCAATCTTCAATCTTATCGCAGCCATATGCCCATTGGGTGGTTTTTAATAAGTCAATATGTATCTAATATACCAATTCAGAATCATTATAAGGAATAAATTATGTTACCTAAGACACTGTAGTTCCAAAGTATTACATAATGAACTACTGTATAGTTTTTACACATTATGAAAATAAAAAATCACAGAAGTTATACCTTATATATCAACTATTGAAAGAGCTAAAGAAAAGCATTCATAGTACTATACAGAAATGCTTAAACTTACATACTTGTTTATAGTATACATTTTCAAATTATAATTACCTACCTCTGAAAATACAACAAAAACTATTTTAAAAAATATATTGTTATATTAAGCCTAGCAAAAAACACCTACAGTTAATGCTAATCCCTTCCATCCCCAAACTATAGGAGCATACCACAGTCTTTACCCAATGAAAACGGCACTTTGCATCCATGTATTCTAGCTGAGCAGGGGTGTGACAAGCTGCTGGTATTACACTTAGATCCATTTTTCTCCCAGAAAAAACAGTTGAGACACTGAAGGCACACACATCGCTGAACATTACTGGATGGTAGCAGCAATTTTTTCAAAGGCAGTCTACAAAACACCCCCCTCCCAAAAAAAAAACCCTCACCGAATCTATAGCCAAAGGAGTATACACAAAGATTTCTGGATGGGATAGAAAGGAGGGAAAAACCTTACATGTTTTCTTATTTTTCCCCAACTCACCAATCACACCCACTGAAATTGTCTCATAATGCTGACCTACATAACTGCAACAAAAGTTATTTTCTCAGCAATTATTAAAAATTATTTCTATACTTAATGAAAATTAAATTTATGAAAATAGAGAATATTTTTTTCTTAGGTGTGAAAGATTTTCCCCTTCTAATTGTTAGCTACACTGGAAATATGACATGGACTGCAAAACATGGCACCACCCATATGAAGAGAGAGGAGCCCGTCCCATCACGTTCACAATCAAAATCAGTCTTTCAAACAGGAAACCAAATGTACCAGAGCGCTAGGCTTTGGCAAGAAGGAAAAGAACACCAAAAAGGAAAGAATAGGAAGCAAAAAAAAGTACATCCTTAAAATCTACCTAAAAATTCGAGGAAGTGACTCATTTGGCAAATAGAAAAATGTTTAAAAACGCGCAAGCCCGTGAAACCGCATTTCACGCTGTAATGCTGCACTGTGCTTTTTAAAGCCTTCCTAAACCTCTACCGCTTCTCATACAACTACATCTACCCTTGAGGGTCCTCAGAGACACACCCTTCCTGCCCCATTTTGTACTGCGAGAGTGCCGAGCTAAAATACACCAAGAAGGAAAAGCGCGTAATTGTAGTGGCGAGTGTGTATTCTTGGTAGTAAGGCTCCTTTTCTCCGAAGGAATGCGGTTAAAGGAGACGAGAAGAGAGAAGCTACTCCAAATGTTTAGGGTAAAGAGGTGGCAGTAGCAGCAATGGTAAAAACTGCATGAAGGTGTCTATTCCACTCCACTCAAATTACTCTGGGTGCTGAAGCCGCCGACTCCCGAGCTATTTAGTTGTACGACACCTCTGCCTCCAGCCGTTACCGGAGCCTTCGCTGCGTAAACGCGCGCACCTGTGCATTCCACGCACTCCGCCCAGCCATCCCTGACACCCCCCTCCCCCCAACTCTTGGAAAGTGTGAAGACCCTCAGCGTACCTTCCCCGCCTGGAAACAGCGTGCACCGCTGTTAAGAACCCTACCTGGTGCTGCGGCTGCAAGGAGATGTCGCTGGAAAGTCTCGCTCGCTAGAGCCGGGAGGAGGGGGAGTGACAGGCGAAACGGAGCTACCAAAGAAGAACGAGCTTAGCTAACACCGGGAACGCGCCCAAGCTCCGAAACCTTCCCGAGAAGCCGTACACGCGCGTTCGCGAAGGCCCACCCAACTCTGCCCAAGCGGGCTCGACCAAGCAGGCGCAAGAAGCTCGTCCGCGCACTCTTTACCCTGCAAGGTTGTGCGCATGTGTCGAATCTTTGCGCTTTTTCCCAGTCCGTGTTCTTTGTCTCCTGTAAGGGGGGGGGGGGATAAAAAGGGAAGGAGACACTGGCGACAGGGAGAACAAAGAAGGGAACAAGGAGAGATGGAGAGAGAGTGAGACAGAGCGAAGAAGAGAGAGAAGCAGCGTGAGGGGAAAGGGGGAGGAAGCAAACGTAGGAGGAGGAGGTGAGAGAAGGAAGAGAGGGGCAAGCGTTTATCAGCTTACCCAGTCACCACCCCGCTACCTGGTCCCTCCTTAGAGGACTGCGTGGGTGGCAGTAGGGTCCAGACCAGGGGTAGGAAACCTCGGCTCTTTTATGACTCGTGGACTTCAACTCCCAGAATTCCTGAGCCAGCTATGGTGGCTCAGGAATTCTGAGAGTTGAAGTCCACGAGTCATAACAGAGCCGAGGTTGCCTACCCCTGGTCCAGACAGAGAACAAGAGCGAGCCGATCCAAAGAGAGAGAAAAGGAGCAACGCTGACCCAGAGAGAGGGAGAGAGCGAAGCTAAAGCAGAGAGAGTGGTGCGAGAGCGAGCCAGTGACCAAAGGGGGCGCCAGACACACCAGGAGGACTGCGGAGGTGAATAGAATAGAGCTGGAAGGGACCTTGGAGGTCTTCTAGTCCATCCCCCTGCTCAAGCAGGAGAACCTATACATTTCAGACAAGTGACTGTCCAGTCTCTTCTTAAAAATCTCCAGTGATGGAGCGCCCACGATTTGTGGGGGTAAGCTGTTCCACTGGTTGATTGTCCTCACTGTCAGGAAGTTTCTCCTTAATTCCAGGTTGCTTCTCTCTTTGATCAGTTTCCAACCATTGTTTCTCGTCCTTCCCTCTGGTGCTCTGGTGAACAGCGTGACCCCCTCTTCCTTGTGGCAGCCCCTCAAATACTGGAACACTGCTATCATGTCTCCCCTATTTCTTCTTTTCTTTTAGACTAGCCAAACCCAAGTCCCGCAGCCGTTTTTCGTATGTTTTGGTTTCCAGGCCTTTGATCATCTTAGTTGCTCTTCTCTGAATTTTTTCCAAACTCTCAACATCTTTTTTGTGATTTGGTGACCAAAATTGACTGCAGTATTCTTACTAGGATTTATAAAGCGGTACTAATACTTTGTGTGATCTTGATTCTATGCCTCTGTTTATACAACCCAGGATTGTATTAGCTTTTTTGGTTGCTGCTGCACACTGCTGGCTCATAGTCCACTAGGACTCCAAGGTCCCTCTCACAGTTACTGTTTTTAAGCCAGGTCTCGCCCAATCTGTATTTGTTCCTTTGGTTTTTCCTGCATAAGTGTAAGACTTTGCTTTTCTCCACATTGAAACTCATTTTGTTGGATAGGGCCCATTGTTCAAGTTTGTTAAGACCTTTTTGAATCCTGAGTTTGTCTTCTGGGGTGTTGGCTACTCCTGACAGTTTGGTGTCATCTGCAAATTTGATGAGTTCCCCTTCAATTCTCTCGTCTAAGTCATTTATGAAGATGTTGAAGAGTACTGGTCCTAAGACGAAACCTTGTGGTACCCCACTACTTACTTCTCTCCATGTGGATGTAGTACCATTGAGGACTACTCGTTGAGTATGGTTTGCCAGCCAGCTACAGATCCATCTGGTGGTGATGTTGTCTATTCTACCTTTTTCTAGCTTACCAAGGAGTAGGTTGTGGTCCACTTTGTCAAATGCCTTGCTGAAATCTAGGTATACTACGTCCACTGCGTTTCGCTGGTCTACTAGTTTGGTCACTTTATCGAAGAATGAGATAAGATTGGTTTGGAATGATCTGTTTTTAACAAACCCGTGCTGGCTGCTAGTTATGACTTTGTTTGCTTCTAGTTGTTCGCAGATCTGTTTTTTGATTATCTTTTCTAGGATCTTCCCAGGTATTGATGTTAAACTGATTGGTCTGTAGTTTCCTAGGTCTGTTTTTTTTTCCTTTCTTGAAGATGCGGACCACATCAGCCGTTTTCCAATCCTCGGGTACTTCCCCGGTGCTCCAGGATTTGTGAAGTATGTGGTACAACGGTTCTGAGATAACATCTGCCAGCTCTTTCAGAACTCTGGGATGTAATCTGTCGGGTCCTGGTGATTTATATTCGTCAAGGTCGGATAGGTGTTTTCTTACCATTTTCTTGCTTATTTTAATTTTTGTTTCTAGTATGTCTTTTGCAGTGGTTTTTTGGTATGTTGGGCTATGGTTTCTTTTTGTGTGAAGACTGATGCAAAGTATGAGTTAAGCAGCACTGCTTTCTCCCTGTTGCCTGTAATTTCCTTGCCATCTTCTCTCTTTAGTGGGCCTACAGTTTCCTTGACTTTTTTTTGTTGTTAATATGTTGGAAGAAACTTTTTTGTTGTCCTTGATTTCTGTTGCGAGTCTTTGTTCGTTCTGAGCCTTTGCTTTCCTGACTTCATCTTTGCATGTTCTGGCTGTCAGCTGATAATCGGCCTTAGTTATGTGCCCCTCTTTCCATTTTTTGTATTTGTCCTTTTTGTCTTTCAGTTTGTCAGAGAGATCTTTGTGCAGCCATGCTGGTTTCTTCTTGAATTTCTTGTTTTTCTTTCTCAATGGTATTGTGCTGGTCTGGGCTTTTGTGATCACATTTTTCAGGGTTTCCCACGCTTCTTGGGTTGTTTTCCCCTTTAGGATTTTCATCCATGGGATCTTTCCTAGGTTCTCTCTTGAGTTTGTTAAAGTCAGCTCTTTTGAAGTTTAGAATGTTGGTTGGATTGTTTTCTATGCTAGTGTTTGCCTTATATTAAATTCCAGTATGACGTAGTCGCTTTCACCCAAGGTTCCGGCAATTTCGATTCCCTCTGATAGAAGTAAAGGAAAGGTCTTCAAAATTTAATATTGAAAGAGAAATTTAAAATTGAATTTGCTGCAGTGGAAATTTACTGAGTGGAGAGAAAAAACTATAATGGTTGGGAAACAGGAAAGGAGAGCATAAAGGAAGGATGTAAGAGAAACACATAGGCAAAATTGTTATCTGGGTCTTCAGAATGGGAAAAGGAGCTGTAAGAGAAGATAACTAGCAAAACAGGAAAGAACCTATTTTTTAAGAAGTCATAAAAAAGGGGGCCAGAACTCAGGCAACTGAGCATGTGCAATTAGTTGATTAATATTAACTGACACACCTTGCATAAATTATCTCCTAATTTTAATGTACATGTGATGTATGATTTAGTATGTAGCAGGAAATATGTAGGAGGCGGTCGGAAAGAGTGTAACCTCATAGTACCTCAGCCAATGGGGAAAGAGGAGGGATGTGGCGGCCAGGACAGGGCTGTATAAAGAAGGGAATATTTTGGGTTGGAACTTTGGAGAGAACCAAGCTTTGATAGCTTCTCTCCCCGCTTATTGCAATAAACAAAATAAAAGGCCTTCACTGTGTCTTGGCTGGTTATTGGTCAGGCGAGCTTGCCTCTGGTCATGAAGGAAAGTAGCCAGGAGCACATAACAGCCTTGGGGGCTCCTCCGGGATTTGCATCCGTTCCATCTTTGGCAGCCGGGGATATTCGAAAGGGGAGTGCGCACCTGGGTAAGTTTTTCCCAGCCCTAAAGGTCGGATTGCCCCTGCTCAAAGAGGAATCGGAAATCCCGAGGCAAAAAGCCAGGACCCAGTGAAAACCTAAGGGAAAGTCGGCCGACTCAAGGAAGGACTTCAACTCAGCCTGACAGGTAAGATACCAGAGGGGTATCTAGATACCGGAGGGGTATCCATGGCAATAAGAGTTTGAAGAGGAGGGACGCCTCCCCGGCCGGTGTGCTGGCCAATAAGGAAAAAGAGGAAGGGTATTTACATTCTGGAATGAACTCCCTTAGGGAGATGGGAATCTCTTAGGGAAAAGTATTTTAAAGTATTAAAGTATTTTAAGTCAATGCTTTAAACAAGGCATTTGGACAGAGGAAGGATGATACATTACAGTATATATCTGGCCTAAGTACATGTTTGGCCAGCCAATAAATTAAATTGGGCTTCTTAGCTTGGCTTACAGCAGTGGGGGATGGATAGGCAGTGGTTAAGGTCCCCCATTACATTTCTATCAGAAACACTCCTTGCATTTCCCCACTGCCTGGAGAACAAGCTACAAGTTGCCCCAAGAGAGTAAAAGTGGAAATTTAAAAGGACACAAACCTCCAAAGGTCTGGAAATTATGTTTAAGGGTCTCTGTGTTTGTGTGTTTGTGTTGACTCATTTCTAAAGACCTGGGGGGGGGGAGAGACCCTCTAACAGTAATATACAAAACAACAAGGCCTTATTCCAAAAGGAAATTTGGGGAATGGAGCTCATTGGCTTGTGAAAAAAAAGCTCCTTGCAAATAATAATGATTGTTTTGCCTGGGGTGAAGTATTTGGAATTCTTTTTGTGTCTGGTGTAAATGCAAGAAAGGGTGAAGAAGGCTAGTTTCTTAGTAATTAGAAGGACAATAGAAAGTGTTAAAAGAATGGAAATAATCAGATGGAAGAGAGGGGGAGAGAGAGAAAGAAAGGAGCTGTGTGAAGTTTTATGCCTGGCCAGGATGAAAGGCGAGAACTCTGATCTGCTATTTTGTGTGAGAGTTAAGTAGAAAGCTATGTATTTCTTGAGGTTCCTATAGTTTGGAAGGTGACAAGAGAGGGGAAAACCCCTCTCCAAAGGGGGAAAAAAAATTGCCCCCCCTAACAGCTTTTGAAATCAGGCAATTTAGGAAAGAATTGCCCAAACTAATGGAAGATCCTATTGAAGTAGGAAAACAGGGTAGAAATGTTTTTAGGACCAATGGAATATTCATGGGGAGAAATGCAACCCATTTTTAACATGTTTACACCAGAGTAGAATGGGATGATTAGGTGAGCAGCTAGGGAACAGTGTAAGAAAAAGATTTACAAAAGAATGAACAGGCTGAGATCCTTGTTGCAGATCCAAAGTGGGATGGTAACAGAGTGCAGAGAGGAATGCTATGGCTGATTATAGGGGATATTTAATAGAAGGTATTAAATATGCAGTGCCTCAGAGTCTTAACATTCAGAAGGCACTGTGATTAGAACAAAGAAAGGAGTAAGCATGACTGAATGGCTAGAGAGATTAAAAAGTCAACTTCAAAAGTATGAACATTTGGATCCTGGTAATCCAGGACATCAAATGATTTTGAAATATCAATTTGTAGGGAAAGCATGGGAATATATTAGGGTAAAAATGCAGAAATTAGACACATGGAAAACTAAAACAATAGAAGATCTATTACCGGTAAGAGAGGCTCAGAAAGTTTATGCAAAGAGAGAAGAGGAGAGAGATAAATGTAAGATAAAAATGATGGCTCAATTGGTGCGAACAGGCCAGCAAAGAGGGTGGGGAGGAGTAATCAGGAAATCAGTAAGGGGTCTTGGGAGAGGTCTAGGCTGGGGGTGAGGACAGCCATTTGGCACCAGGGGATATAAACCCCTAAGAAAAAAAAAATCCCCAGCCCATAAAAAATAAATAAATAAATGTGCCTTTTGTAAGGAGGAAGGACACTAGGAAAATGAGTGCCCTAAGAGGAAGGAGGGAGAAGAACTAGCAAATTTGGTGAATTTTGAGGATTAGGGGTGTCAGGGGACTAATCTGTTTTCTGGTCCAGCTTTTTAGGAACCCCTGATAAACCTTAAAGGTTGGACCCCTGGAGGAGGAAAGGGTGTACTCGGTGGATTCCGGAGCCACCAGATTCACCCTGAACTATATACCTCCAGGAATGCAAATTGGGAAAGGGAAGATTAAGGATCAGGGAATTGGGGACATGTAGTAGAAGCAACAATATTTAAATCTGCTATGGTCCAGACAGTAGCAAAAGGACCTGGACTATGGTGCAACTTTATACTGGTAAAAGGAACTGCAATTTGGCCAGGAGGTACTTAATTGGTAAATTGGGGATTGTTATTATGGGGAATAAAAGAGAAATAATTGTAAATATTATGGCCTTGAGCGAGGAAGCTCAAGGAATAGGGGACCCTCTTATATGGGCCCAAGAGGGCAATAGAAGAGGGGTACACATGGATCCTTTAAAGGTGACTTTAAAGAACCCTGGTGAAGTAATTCACCAGAAACAGTATATAACATTAAGGCAGGACATAAAACAAGACAGGACATAAAACAGGACATGAGTCTTAAATGCGTGTATTAGAAGAAGTTAGAAGAAACAAAAAAGGAAGTGAAAAATGTCAAACCACAAGTTCATCTGTCGGTCACATATGAGTGTCAAGCTTGAGGCTCTGTTGCAAGTAACCACATATGTCTCGCTTCTATGTCTTGCTCTTGCTGGTAGCTAACCACAAACGAACTGCAGGAAATGCTTTGGCAAGATACCTGTAACCTAGATCCATGAGAGGGGGACAAGATATTTCGCTATTCTAGCATAGCAACAGGGGGCTGTCATTCAAGTAACCAATCAATGCTAACAAGTTACATTTCCGTGTTTTGCTGCTTCTAAAAGAGTATATATGTACTTGTAATTCCATGAGAAGGTGTTCAGAGGTTGTTATGATTTTTGCTCTGAACCTTTGCGCAAATAAACCAACTTCTTTTGATTCCGTGGTCTGAGTCCTGTGGTTTTCTGCAACATTTTTCTGGCGACCCAGATGGGACTTGGAGCAATATTTTGCTGAGGACGGCACGGACCGACCGGTGCCCAAGTGGGGCCGTCACGCTAAACCTTCAGCCGGCACGGATGATTTCTCCAGAAGGAGGCGGACGGCACCGCAGGGGTATTTGGTGGACAACCGACCGGTCCAAGAACCTGAACAAGAACCTGAACGGCATCACAGGTCAGTGGCAGTGTTTTAGAAAATGGGTGGTGGAGGAAGTGTCCCTTGGACACCTCTTCAGTGTATGTTGAGGAATTTTAAGAAAGGTTTTAGTGGAGATTATGGAGACCCCAAGGCCAATCCAGGAGACTTAAAGAAATTCTGTGAAAATGAATGGCCAACGTTCAATGTAGGATGGAAGGCTGAAGGTAGTTTTAATCTAGACATAATCTCAAAAGTCCACCAAATTGTTACTGACCCAGATCATGGTCACCCAGATCAATACCAATATATTGACCAGTGGCAAGTAGTAGTAAAACAGAATCCTGAATGGCTTCGCAAATGCAGAGTGGAACTCATGCGGGTCTGCGTGGCCAGAATGAATAGAAATCCCAGATCTCAGGTCACGAAGAGTCAGACTGAAGCCAAACCTGTCTTAAAGACTGAACCCTATGAAGAAGATAATCCTCCTCCATACGCCCCTGTGCATCGTCCTATGGCCCAAGGCATGCAACTACCGGTCCCAATTCAACCGGCAAATGTTGATGATGGCAATATTCAAGTTCAGGGGGCAGGAGTGCAAGGAATTCAAAGGAAAGTGCCCCTGATGTTAAAAAGAAACTTCAGAAACAAGAAGGGGCATTGGGCATGACTATGAGTCAATTGATGGAAATTGCACGTAAAGTTTATGTGAATAGAGAGAAGGTGGAAGAGAAGAAGAAAGAAGGTAAAATGCAACGTAAGGCTGAATTGCTGGCAGCTGCATTGTCAGGCAATTCCAGAACCCTAGGAAGGAATCAGTGTGTTTTGTGTAAAGAAGAGGGACATTGGCAACATGAATGTCCTAAAAGGTTTGAACTTGGAAGAATAGAACAGGGACGTGGACATTTAACTCAAGAAGTCAAAATATATGATTTCCAGGGAGAAGGAAGAGGAAAAATGTTTCGTCCATATGGATTCCAAGGAAGAGGTCGAGGCCAATTTCAAGAACAAGTGGAGGCCATAGGTTTGGCCGCAGTTGAACAATGGCCTGAGGACTGAAGGGGACCGGGTTTAAGTCAAGCCCCCCCCCGAACCCTTGGTCCGAATGAAGATAGGGGGCAATAATGTGACCTTTTTAGTAGATACGGGGGCATCTAGATCTGTAGTTACTAAGTTATTGGCTCCCTTCTCTGCTGATGTCATAAATGTACAGGGAGTTGATGGCTCAGTAAATTGTCACCCTTTTCTAAAGCCCCTGAGATGTTCCCTAAATGGAAGGGACATTGAACACCAATTCATATATATGCCTGAGTGTCCCATTCCCTTATTGGGTCGAGACATGTTATGTAAAATGGGGGCAACTTTGTCATTTGAAAAAGACGAAATGGCACTAGTAATGAAGCATCCTCCAGATGATATGTGGGGAATAATGGTGGCCCAAGAGGTTCAAGTCCTCGATACTTGGCAGGAGTTTGATGTGCACCAGTTACGGGCAGAAGATAATCCGCCAGGACATGCAGGTCACCATACACCACTAGTCATTCAAGTGAAGCCTCTGGCAGTGCCTATTCGTCTCCAGCAGAGAAATTATCCTCGCCCCATTACAGAAGAAATTCAAGACCATATTACCAAATACTTAAAGGCAGGCATTTTAACAACTATTCAATCTCCTTGGAACACCCCAATCTTACCCATCCCAAAGGCTGATGGCTCATTTCGACCAGTCCAAGATTTGCGTATTGTCAATAATGCTACAGTTACTGTACATGCTGTAGTGCCTAACCCATATACCCTCCTGAGCTTGATTCCAGCATCAGCTGTTTGGTTCTCTGTGGTAGATTTGAAAGACGCTTTCTTTATGATCCCAATACATAAGGACAGTCAGAAGCTGTTTGCTTTTGAGTAGGAAGACCCAGTAACAGGCCAGAGAAAACAATATGCTTGGACCAGACTTCCTCAGGGATTTAAAAATTCACCTACTCTTTTTGGCAACGCCTTGGCCTCAGACTTAGAAGACTTCCAGCCCTGTGAGGAAGGAGATGTACTATTACAATATGTTGATGATGTGTTAATAACTGGACAGACAAAAAGAACTTGTTGGGACAATACCAATCAATTACTTCATCTGTTGATGAACAAAGGATATCGTGCCTCAAGGGAGAAAGCTCAATTAGTGAAACCCCAGGTTAAATATTTAGGTTATAGTATAAGTCAAGGCCAAAGAGCAATAGGACATGAGAGAAAGGAAGCTGTGTGCCGAATTGCAGAGCCAACTAATAGGAGAGAATTACGGGGTTTTTTTAGGAGCAGCAGGATATTGTAGAATATGGATACCGAATTTTGCCCTGCTAGCCAAACCACTGTATGAGTCCACAAAGGGGGGAGAAAGAGAGCCCTTTATTTGGACGCGTGAACAAAAACAGGCTTTTGAGACTTTAAAATTGGCATTATCTCAAGCTCCTGTTATGGGACTTCCCAACCTCGAGAAGCCTTTCAATTTGTATATGGACTCAAAGAATAATATGGCTCTTGGAGTCCTGACTCAAGAAAAGGGAAGTTGGCAACAACCCATAGCCTACTTGTCAAAACAACTTGATGGAGTATCAAAGGGATGGCCACATTGTCTTAAAATTCTGGCAGCCACAGCTCTCCTGATAGAGGAAGCTAATAAATTGACTTTTGGACAATTAACCACAATCTATACCAGTCATGCAATTCGTGGAGTTTTGGAAACAAAGGGACATTTATGGATAACTAACTCCAGAATTTATAAGTATCAAGCTCTCCTCATTCAAAACCCTCAAGTGACATTGAAGCAGACAAATGGCCTAAACCCAGCAACCCTATTGCCTATACCAGGTCCTAAAGTTGAACATAACTGTATGCAAGTGATAGAAAGTCAATTCTCATGTAGACCTGATTTAACTGATGTGCCACTGAAAACAGTGGACTATAATTGGTTTACTGATGGGTCAAGTTTCATCTCAACAGGAGAACAATATGCGGGCTATGCAGTAGTCTCACTTGATAAAGTCATAGAAAGTGGGCCACTCCCAAAAGGCACAAGTGCTCAAGCAGCAGAACTGTGGGCTCTCATACGAGCACTGGAAAGAGCAAGAGATGAAAGTATAAACATTTGGACTGATTCTAAATATGCATTCCTCACATTACATGTACATGCTGCAGTCTATAGAGAGAGAGGACTCTTAACAGCTGCAGGAAAAGAAATTAAACATCCTCTTCTGATTGAAAGACTTATAACAGCAGTCTTGGGACCAAAGAGGGTAGCTGTCATGCACTGTAAAGGACATCAAAAGGGACAAGATGAAGTAACCCAAGGAAATAGAGCAACTGATAGAGAAGCAAGGTTATCAGCAACCCGAAACAGCCAAGCTTACCCTGAAATGACAGCTTATGTAGCATTGGAAATGCCACGAGGACTGAGTCCTAGATATACTAAAGCAGAAGACTTACAGGCAAGTGTAGATTTGCAAGGACACAGGCAGGGAGAATGGTATGTACTCCCAGATGGAAGGATTTTTGTACCTGACAATTTAGCCTGGCCAGTGGTAAAGGAAACTCATTCAACTACTCACATGGGAAAGAGTGCATTAGCTGAAGCCCTCCACCGTATTGTGTATATTAATCGTCTTCACTCGCTATGTGCCCATGCAATTGAGAGATGTAACATTTGTGCCCAGGTTAATCCAAGACAAGGACCTATTCTTCCGCCAGGAAGTCAGCCTAAGGGATATTACCCTATGGATTCATTGGTTGTTGATTTTACAGAAATGCCAAAATGTGGACTATATAAAGCAATGTTAGTCCTAGTGTGCAATTATTCAGGGTGGCCTGAATGTTTCCCAACCAAGACCAAGCAGGCACGAGAAGTGGCCAGAATCTTGCTCAAGGAGATTATTCCCAGATATGGAGTACCCTCATTCATATCATCAGATAATGGACCTGAGTTTGTACATCAAGTAAATCAGACGCTGGCTAAATCCTTAGGGACCCACTGGAGGTTCTATTGTTCTTTTCATCTTCAATCCGGGGGAAGGGCAGAGAGAATAAACCGGACTATAAAGGAAAAGGTGACAAAGGTGTGCCTTGAAACTCACCTTAAGTGGGTGGATGCATTGCCACTAGCACTTTGGTCTGTGCAGTGCACCCCTCGAAAAGGAATTAGGCTATCCCCTTTTGAAATGATGTTTGGAAGACCCCCTATCATAAGTAATAACTTGAAAAATCATATAGGGGACTTAAGTCAATTAGGAACTACATGGGTGAGTCAAATGGTGGGAGAGTTAAACAAGCAAATACAAGAAATCCAACAATATTGTGTGTCCCTCAGTCCACCATTTTTGAGTACCCCCAGTCATAATATTCAAGTGGGAGACAAAGTATGGGTAAAACACTGGAAAGGGGAAAACTTGAAACCTAAATGGAAGGGCCCGTATACTGTGGTCATGTGTTCTCCACTTGCAGTAAAGGTGTTAGAATCTAAGTCTTGGATTCACTGGACTCGAGTTAAACCAGCAGTTGATGAATATTGGGAGGCAGAACAGGACGAGGCCCGCCCTTTAGTGGTATGATTGAAGAAGCACCCCCTATAACTGCCCTACCGGCAACGGGCAGGCAACATACGGGGCAGAAGAGGCCTTACTGGTGTCACTCCGGAAGCTGACCCTCTACGTACGGCTGAAGACAAGAACAAGGAAGACAGCTGTTAAAGTGTTAGGAGTGTGTGGTGTAGGTTAGATCTATTTCAAGGAATGGTAGTCCGACAATACATAGCCATAGGTGCAGTGAGTCTGATCACCCTGGTTGTGACCTGTTGTATTGGACACCTTTTCTTCTGGAAACATCCCAATCCCAAAGAAACAGGTGTTGCGCCTAAAAAGCACTGACTGTGACCAAGGACAGTGTGTATCTCTTGGGGACACTTATGTTTGAAGCACCTTGGGAGTGGGTTCTCTGTTGTATAGTAGGAGTCTTGGGAGTGTGGGCATTATATTTAGCAAATAAGACTCGGCTGTGTGGCTCACCCAAGACTGACCTGGTCCTTTCCCAAATCACACCTAATCCCATCCATCTTCCTGATATGGTAATTTCATAATTGCAATTGCTCCCTTTGGTGTGACTGTGAGTGTGAAACTGAGTGGGACGTTGGAATCATAGAATAGAAAAGGAAAGAAAAGTTGACATTGACTCATTTTAGATTATCAGACATGAGTCTTCTATGGCTTTGGCTAATGTTTGCAAGTGGCATGTTGAGTAAAAAGACCCTGAACGATAGTCCCAAATGTTGTGAGAATGGCCAATTAACTCTTCTCACACTTGAAGAAGGCTCTGGGGACATTGAGGAAACAAATCCTGTTTGTGTTGTTATGTGGAATAGCAGGACTAGCCTTCATCCCCTGTGTAATACCGTTAATCAGACAATTAGTTATGAGATCAGTGAAAGAAATCAGGGTTGAAAAGGAATTAGTTGTGATAGAAGGATCCTTGGAAAATAGGTTCACCTCAGACCCAGGAAGGGAAAGTGAGGATCCAGACAGTGGGGTGTATGTATGGCTTACACCCTGGGGATTGGAGGACGTGCCTGAGGAAGATGATTTTTGAGAATCACTTTATGGATTTTTCACTCTTTCTTATTATTGCTATCTGCCTCTATCTTGAACTGGCAGCAGGAAACAGAAAGATGTGTGCCAGTCTAAAGTGTTAATCATGCCATATATTATGCCTATCCATATATGCGATTTCTGCTCAGCTATCTTCGCTTGCTGGGAAAAAGCTAATGCTCAAGTAGAAACTGTAAAAGTGAGACTCAATTGTTACCTAAAATGGAGTCTCAAAGGGGGGAATAAGGCAGGACATAAAACAAGACAGGACATAAAACAGGACATGAGTCTTAAATGCGTGTATTAGTTAGAAGAAGTTAGAAGAAACAAAAAAGGAAGTGAAAAATGTCAAACCACAAGTTCATCTGTCGGTCACATATGAGTGTCAAGCTTGAGGCTCTGTTGCAAGTAACCACATATGTCTCGCTTCTATGTCTTGCTCTTGCTGGTAGCTAACCACAAACGAACTGCAGGAAATGCTTTGGCAAGATACCTGTAACCTAGATCCATGAGAGGGGGACAAGATATTTCGCTATTCTAGCATAGCAACAGGGGGCTGTCATTCAAGTAACCAATCAATGCTAACAAGTTACATTTCCGTGTTTTGCTGCTTCTAAAAGAGTATATATGTACTTGTTATTCCATGAGAAGGTGTTCAGAGGTTGTTATGATTTTTGCTCTGAACCTTTGCGCAAATAAACCAACTTCTTTTGATTCCGTGGTCTGAGTCCTGTGGTTTTCTGCAACAACATCACATTGGAAGGAAGAATGGGTTTAAAGCCCATGGTGGAAGGGCTGCTGAAGGGGGGTGAAATTTTTGAGCAATCCTTTTAAACATGTTTAGTTTGTTACTTTTTTTAACCCAAGAATTTCTGCCTTGGAAAAGTAAGAGATGCAGAAAAAAGAAAGAAAGGAAAAAAAAAGGGGGGGGAGGCAGTTTCTGTCTGCATGTTTGTTTGTTTGTTTGTTTTAAAGAACAGAAATTGGGTAAAATTTCCTGACTGTAAGAATAATTAATCAGTGGGATAATTGTCTCCAGAAACTCTGGATGCTTCATTTTTGGAGGCTTTTGGGAGGAGGTTAGAAATTGATAGGGTCTGAAATGGATAGAGTTTCTTGTTTCAGTAAGGGGTTGGATTAGAGCAGGGCTTTTCAACCTTTTCACCGATTGTACCACTTTTAGGATATGGCAATATTCGAGTACCACCTAGCAAGGTGTCAAAAACTTGATCACCAAAACAAAAACCCTGTTCAAAGTTGCAATTGCACTGAAATGACTTACGACCATTTTCACACTTATGACCATTGCAGCATGCCCAGGGTCATGTGATTTATATTTGGATACTTGGCAACTGATTCATATTTATGATGGTCACAGTGTCCCAGGGTCATGTGATCCCCTTTTGCAACCTTTTGACAAGTAAAGTCAATGGCAGAGCTGCTGGTGGCCAAGTGCTAAGGCGGGACTTCCCTCCCTCCCTCCTTCCCTGCCTCCCTCTTTCTCATGCCCACCTCCTTCTGAAGAAAGAATTTGAACCCCTCCCCCCCATATTTTTTCTCTTCCATATATTCATCAAACAAGGAAAAGCCTCCAGAAACAGAAAAGACAAACTGCTGAGTGAACTAGCTTAAAAAGGCACATTCCCCTTTAAGAATTAGCTACTGGCTGGAAAGGAAAGTAAGGAAGAAAAAAAAATGTAGTAAGTATTGGCTGCCGGCTAAGGCAGCCTCCCCAAATGGCTCCATTCATAAGTAAAGGAATCTACAGGCAAAATCCATTCAGGAGAAAAATACTTCAAAATCCCTTGCAGCAAAACTTACAGCTAACAATAGCAGAGCAATAGAAGCTAACACCAGACATCAGCCATCAGCCAAACAGAAATTGCCAAACACTCCTTAAGAACACAAAGCCCACATTGCACAAATCCCAGAACTTCAAAGTCACAAAAGCACATAAGAATCCTTCCACTCTCCATCTCCCTCCCTCCCTCCTTCTCTCCTCCGTGCCTCTGCAGCTCCAGAGGACTCTCTCACTGTAAGTCCTTGCCTGTGCTGGCTCTTTCCCTCCCCCACTACACTTGGCTAGGCAGGGCTGCGTACCACCTGCCACTCGTTAATGTACCACAAGTGGTATGCATACCACAGGTTGAAAAGCCCTGGATTAGAGGACCTCTAATGTCCCATCCAACTCTGATATTTTGTTTTTGTATGTGTGGTTATGTTTCAGTGATTTTCCTTTGCATTTTAGTTTGGATTTATCCTTAATAATGCATTTGAGGGTATTCTTGTCAAAGGAACAATCCTATGATGTTTTATTTAACATCTGATAAATGTGTCTTTGGGACTCCTTGCTACTGCAAAAGAGATGATTAATTGCTGCATACTGTGTGTGTTCAATTTGTTTTCCTTTTCCTTGGAGCCAAGGAGGGGAAGGGAAACCTTTATAGAAAACCAATTTGTTTTCAGGGTTATAGCCACAGGCTACAAGGTTGGAGAACTTGTGAGTTCAAATCCTGCTTTGGCCATGAGGGATGGCTGAGTGTTTTGGGGATGGTTTATTTTTGTTCAGCCCTAGGAAGGAGGTTTTGGCAAGCCACTTCTGTAAATGTTATGGCAATTTTCCTCCTGAGGGCTGTTTCAAGTTCTCTGAAAGCAAAAGTTTTGTATAAATTTTTACTCTGCCTGGTTTGGTGAGTGGGGGAAGGGGGAGACAATCTTTTGTCTTCTTAGCTATCCTGTTGTTCTTTGATGTGTTGCCACAAGAGTGATTGGAATATTATCTGCCTGAGACAAAAGGCATTCCAGAAA
The DNA here is from genome assembly GCA_023970755.1 of Azemiops feae. NCBI lineage: Eukaryota > Metazoa > Chordata > Lepidosauria > Squamata > Viperidae > Azemiops > Azemiops feae. The sequence continues at coordinate 37,420 of JALGBA010002584.1, forward strand.
TGTTGGCCCAATACTGATCGGTGAGCCTATGTGCTTTACCTTTTAAAATCCTGAATGTGTTACTTACAATAAGTTTATTGAGTTATATTTTTGTAACATGGTATCTAATCAGGGTGAAAGAGGGAGGAGAAAGAAAAATGTGACAATTTTTGATAGAGCTTCCATGGACAAGTATAGTCTATCTGACACAGGACAAATGATTTTTCTTTTTTTTCTTTCCTCCACTTTTAAGCTGTGGAAGCAAACACATTCTTATGTAGCTTCCCAGTTTTGTAAGATCTTATTCTGGGAATTATCAAGAAATGGGAAAGCAACTTTTTGGCAGAAGAAAGGATTGAGGGTGTCTAGCAAATAAAGCCCAATTGGTATGAAAGGAGGTAAAATATCTAGGATATATTATAGTTGAAGGGGAAAGGAAAATAGATAGTAAAAGGATTGAGGCTATAGTAGATTCATAATTACCAAACAACAAAAATGGCATTAAGGGAATTCTGTGGTTATCACAAGATACTGCAAGAATGGTGATCCAAAAACTATATGAGGGGAGTCATTCTGGAATTAAAGCATAGGTAGAAATGTATTTGAAATTCTATGCTACCCTTGGAATTTATGGGATAGCCCAAAGGGCCACAGAGGGATGTTTGATATGTAAAAGGGTTAATAAAGGGTTAAGGCTCCCAAAGGAGGGAGACCAATAGCTATATGTAGAACAAGTACTGGGGTCTCTGTCTTCTCTTTGACAGGAAGGCTTGGTGGCACAAACAGCTCCTTTGGAATTCCCAGTCCATAAGATCCAGCCAGGACAGTGGGTGCTGATTCGTAAATGGAAGGAGGAACTTCTACAACCAAAGAAGGGAAGTTCCTTATATTGAATCTGTAATGTATTGGCCACAACTGTTTTAAATCACTTGCTTAATGTCTGACCTACATTGCTGTATTGTTTAACAGTTGCTGTTACTGGAAGCCAGACTGGCTGTCTCCAAGCTGATAATGAGGTTTGGGGCGGGAAACTGTTACTTTAAATCTATTGGTTGCCACCTAGAGGCTAACTGTATAAATAGCTGTGCAGCAGCCTTTAGGGCTGCTTCTGTTCTGAGTTAATAAATTTGTTGTTTGAACACTCTGCCTCATTCAATGCCTAAAGAACCGAAGATATAACAGTGGCGACGAAGGTGGGATGTGCTGCTTCATTGAGAGAGCTTGAAGTCACTAGGGGGTGAGGTCAGCACAGAGCCTGACAGGAACTACGTTCCCCCCCCCCTTGGTCTGCCAGCAAGCCACGCTGGAGACCACCACGCCCTAAGGATCCGTCCTAGGGCCTACACAGAAGCCAGCAGCGCAAGGCATTGAACGAAGACACAAACCACCATGGCGAAGGTCGGGAAGCTCGAAGAATTCGACGTAACTCACCCAGAGAGATGGGCGTCCTACATCTCCCGCATCGAAAATTACCTCCGCGCCAACCAGGTCGCTGAAGATGGATTGAAGGCTCCATCTGCGTGTGCGGCCCCGCCACACTCCTCTGCGTGTGCGGCCCCACCACCTTCGACATTGCAGAGAACCTGGTCGCCCCGGCGCCGCTCGAGTTGGTCACCTACACGGACTTGAAAAAAAAGCTCCGAGACCATTTCGAGCCCAAGTTATCCGTTATAGCGTGGAGGCACGCTTTTGAGCAGCGGGAGCAACAACCCGGCGAGTCTGCAACAGAATTCATTGCCACTCTTCGTCAAGTGTCCCGACTCTGCAATTTCGTGGATTTGGAGGAGAGACTACGAGACCGCTTAGTCTGCGGACTCCGGAATCGAGAGCTCCAACAAAAACTGTTCGCTAAGGAGACTCTCTCGCTACAAGAGGCCTTGAAGGAGGTCATGGCGGACGAAGCCGCCGGAGGGGCCGTTAAAGCGCTGCAGCCCTCCAAAAGCGCGCCAAGCTGTCCACCACGAGGACGCCAAGCGGATGGAAGACACCAACTCAGACTACGAAGTCGACCAGCTACGAAAGCACCTGGAGAAGGGACCGCAGCCAGCTGGGAAGGCAGTTCCGTTCCTTAAATGCATGGGCTGCGGAGGCCACCATCAACGCGCGGATTGCCGATTCCGAACTGCAACGTGCCTGGCCTGTGGCAAGCCAGGCCACATTGCCGCCGCCTTCCGAGGTCGTCAGAGGGACCACCCGAAAGAAAATGCATTCAGGAGAGGTACCGGGGCCCCGGGTCAACACCGAGTAGGGTTCTGCTCCAGCCGAAGGAGCGTATTCCGCACTGGTGCCCATCGCCCCCTAAAGCAGAAGCTTAGACTACTGGTCAAGCTTCAGGGAGTTCCATGCAAGATGGAACTGGACACGGGCTCAGCCATGTCCATCATTTCACAAGGAACATTCAGGCACCTATGCCATCGTAGCAACAGATGGGCCAAGCTCCGGCCGTCTAATCTACTACTCACAGACTTCCAAAACTCCCGAGTGGCGGTCAAAGGCGAAGCCACAATTCTGGTGGAATTCAAGGGGTTCAAGGGGCCACTAGATGTCGTAGTGGTGGAAGGCCAACGCACAAGCCTCATAGGGCTCGATTGGTTTGATGCATTGGGCATTCAAGTAACCGGCATTCACCGAACACAAGCGGCAGATCTGCCTGCAGTCTGCCAAGAGTTCGTGGATGTTTTCAGTTCTAGTCTAGGGGAGTACAAGGGTCCTCCGATCACCCTCAAGCTTGATCCTATGGTAACTCCAATACGGATCAAGCCTCGTAGAGTGCCTTTCGCATTGAAACCCAAAATCGATGCAGAGCTGGATAAGCTAGTGGAACAAGGGGTATTGCAGCCCGTAGACAGTGGGGTGTGGGAGACCCCCATAGTAACGCCATTAAAGGCCAACGGGGAAGTGTGAATATGCGCTGACTATAAGTGCACCCTCAACAGGGCACTTCAACAGCATGCGTACCCTGTGCCAGTTGTCAGCCATATTTTGGCGTCATTGCAAGGAGGCCGCGTGTTCGCCAAATTAGATTTGGCACAGGCCTATCAACAACTGCCCGTGGATGAGGCCACGGCGGTAGCCCAGACCATTGTCACCCATAGGGGGGCTTTTAAGGTTAAGCGCCTACAGTTCGGGGTGAGTGTAGCCCCAGGGCTGTTCCAGGGAGTGATGGACCGCACGCTCAAGGGAATTCCAGGGGTTTGCCCCTACTTCGACGATGTCCTTATTGCTGGGGAATCGGTTGAGATTCTGGCTGAACGGCTTAAGGCCGTCCTTCAGCGGTTCTGCGATGCGGGACTTAAACTAAAAAAATAAAAGTGCAAGATTGGGGTAGAGTCAACCGAGTTCCTTGGTTTCCGCATCGATGCCGAAGGCATTCATCCGGCGGAATCCAAATTAAAAGCAATCCAGCAGGCCCCAAGGCCGAAGTCAAAGGGAGAGCTTCAGGCTTTCCTAGGCCTTTTGAATTTTTACCATGCCTTCCTCCCAAGCAAGGCTGCAGTGGCAGAGCCGTTACACCGGCTCTTGAATAGACAAGCTCAGTTGCAGTGGACCAGTGTCCACGACAGTAGCTTCCAAGCAGTCAAATCACTGCTGTCGTCGAACTCAGTTCTCACTCATTTCAATGAGCAGCTGCCTGTCTGCATTGCGTGTGATGCATCCCTGTATGGGGTTGGGGCTGTGTTAAGCCACTTAATGGCTGATGGGAGGCAGAAGCCCATCGCGTATTACTCCAGGACCCTATCGTCCGCAGAGCGCAACTACGCGCAAATTGACAAGGAGGCTCTGGCCATTGTGGCCGGAGTTAAAAAGTTCCATGACTACTTGTATGGCCGCCAGTTCACGGTCTTCACGGACCACAAGCCACTCCTAGGGTTGTTCACCACAAACAAATAGACACCTCAGATGCTGAGATGGTCTATCTTCCTGTCAGCCTACAGCTACAGGATGATTCACAAACCGGGCAAGGAAATGGGCCATGCAGACGGCCTGAGCAGGTTGCCCCTGCCACATGTGGAGCCAGATCCAGCTCTGGCTGCACGCATCCTGGCTATCCAGGATTTGCCGGAATCTCCCCTTCACGCTGGGGACATAGCTGCTGAGACAGCAGCTGACAAAACGCTGAGTCGTGTGCTAAACTGGGTACACACAGGATGGCTGGACAAATGTCCAGGGCCAGAATTTCAGAGTTTCTTCATGAGAAAAGATGAGCTTTCAGCTCATAAGGGGTGCATCCTTTGGGGAAGTAGGGTCATAGTCCCGAGCTCTTTAAGGCCCAGGGTCCTAGAGTCTCTGCACGAGGGTCATCCGGGAATAGTCCGGATGAAGGCACTTGCAAGGAGCTACCTTTGGTGGCCAGGGCTAGATAAAGCCATCGAGGCCCAAGTACATGGTTGCTACACGTCCCAGCAATCCAGACCGGAGATGCCGCAAGCCCCTGTCCACCGATGGGAGGACACACACACACACTGGTCAAGAATCCACATCGATTTTGCCGGGCCCTTTCAGGGACAGCTGTTTCTAATAGTGGTAGATAGCCATTCTAAATGGTTAGAGGTCGCACCAGTCCCTACTATGACTACTGCCAGGACCATCCAGGAACTGCGCAGAATCTTTGCAACACACGGACTTTCAGACATGTTGGTCTCTGACAATGGGGCTCAGTTTACCGCTTCTGAATTCCAGTCTTTCCTCAGGGCAAATCTAATATGGCACGCCACGTCGGCTCCCTTTCACCCGGCCACAAACGGCCAAGCGGAACGCATGGTCCGCACAACCAAGGAATCACTAAAACAGATTGTCACCGGGAATTGGCACCACAGACTGGCAGATTTTCTACTCTGCCAACGCACAACTCCCTGTACCGCCACGGGCAGAAGCCCTGCCGAACTCAGATGGGGCCGACGTTTGATCACCAAGCTGGACAGGCTGCACCCCGACCGGATTACCTCGGACTCTGCTCAGCCAAAGGCACCTCGGAATTTGCAAGTGGGTGACCGGGTTTGGACCCAGAATTATGGGCAAGGGGCTTTGTGGGTGGCAGCCGTGGTTGTTAAGGTGTCGGGACCACTCTCTTATGAGGTGGTCCTGGAAGATGGGCGAGTCATTCGCCGGCACATTGACCAGCTGCGTCGGAGGCTAGCGAACCAGTCGCTGGCTCAGGCCTCTCAAAAGGGCCGCACGCAAGGGCCGTGCGACAGCGGCCCAACAGAGGAGCTTGCACGTTCCAACGGAACTCTTACTCAAGGAGACGGGGAAAAGGCCATAGGAGAGCTTCCCCCAGACAGACAGACAGTATCCGCTGAACAGGACCGGCAAACTGCGCTGAGGGACAGCCCTGCAGACTTTGCTGCACGATTGGACTTTGGTTTGGGCCGACTGGGACTGGCCAGCCAAAGGGACCCAAGTCAATCTGACTTCACTGGACCTCAGAGTCCTGGCCTACCCAGCCGGGCAGGCGAGCGGGTAGACCGGGAGACCCCTGCAACCCCTAGACATTCAGAACGGTCAAGAAGGCCGCCTAAATATCTGCAGGACTATGTCCAGCAATTGAGAGTTTGAGCCATCTAGGGGGAAGGGGTGTAATGTATTGGCCACAACTGTTTTAAATCACTTGCTTAATGTCTGACCTACATTGCTGTATTGTTTAACAGTTGCTGTTACTGGAAGCCAGACTGGCTGTCTCCAAGCTGATAATGAGGTTTGGGGCGGGAAACTGTTACTTTAAATCTATTGGTTGCCACCTAGAGGCTAACTGTATAAATAGCTGTGCAGCAGCCTTTAGGGCTGCTTCTGTTCTGAGTTAATAAACTTGTTGTTGTTTGAACACTGTGCCTCATTCAATGCCTAAAGAACCGAAGATATAACAGAATCTGCTGTCCGGAGGGCTGAGAAGGGTTGGACTCACTACACACGAGCGAAGGTGGTGACTGGACCTGAAAGAGGTTGGATGGTCATTCCAGGACAAGGACTGAAAGCCACGTTTAAAAGGACTTGAATGGGTAGTGGACCAGAATCCCTACCTATTTTGAATATCTCTATTAGAATTTCAGGTGACCCCAGACGAAGAACAAAGATGTTGGTGGTGACTCATGAGAGAAGTAAAAGTGGTTTGTTACAAATAAAATGAATAACTAAGACAGAAGTCATACCATTAGAAACTGAAAACGTAGAATTGTAAATTGTAACAATTAGGTGGTAAATGTATATTTTTTGTTATTGTCAGTGTGATTGCTGTTGCTGTTATTGCTGTTGTGATTGTGGATCAATTTGTGGGTGTGAAATACTGTGTAATAATCATGAGGGGTGGATTCTAATTCTAATATTACTGAAGACAACACACCAGAGCAGCCTGAGAAATAAAGGTAAAAATTTATTTGTGGGATTTAAAGGTAGATGACAATCATGAAGCAGTAATGGATATTGCAAAAGAAATCAGGAAAGTGGCTAAAGCTCCTGAACAAAAGTATGAAAATATGTGGAGTGATTGGAGTTGGTTAACTAATTGGCTTTTCAATTTTGGATGGCTAAAACAAATATTTGTAGGACTTATGTGTTGTGCAAGTCTGCAATGTATTCCTCTATGTGCATCTACTTTAACCAAAGCTGTAGGAAAAGCTTTTAGGAAAGCCTTAGGAAAAGAAGAGGTTATACAGTTAATGGTTATAAGATTGTCTAAGCATGATAATGAAGACCTTTCAGTGTAATAAAAATTAAAAGGGGGGATTTGATAGAAGTAAAGGAAAGGTCTTCAAAATTTAATATTGAAAGAGAAATTTAAAATTGAATTTGCTGCAGTGGAAATTTACTGAGTGGAGAAAAAAAACTATAATGGTTGGGAAACAGGAAAGTAGAGCATAAAGGAAGGATGTAAGAGAAACACAGGCAAAATTGTTATCTGGGTCTTCAGAATGGGAAAAGGAGCTGTAAGAGAAGATAACTAGCAAAACAGGAAAGAACCTATTTTTCTAAGAAGTCATAAAAAGGGGGGTCAGAACTCAGGCAACTGAGCATGTGCAATTAGTTGATTAATATTAACTGACACACCTTGCATAAATTATCTCCTAATTTTAATGTACCTGTGATGTATGATTTAGTATGTAGCAGGAAATATGTAGGAGGTGGTCGGAAAGAGTGTAACCTCATAGTACCTCAGCCAATGGGGAAAGAGGAGGGATGTGGCGGCCGGGACAGGGCTGTATAAAGAAGGGAATATTTTGGGTTGGAATTTTGGAGAGAACCAAGCTTTGATAGCTTCTCTCCCCGCTTATTGCAATAAACAAAACAAAAGGCCTTCACTGTGTCTTGGCTGGTTATTGGTCAGGCGAGCTTGCCTCTGGTCATGAAGGAAAGTAGCCAGGAGCACATAACACCTCTATCACTTCTTCTCTGTTTGTAAGGATTAAGTCCAGTATAGCTTTGCGTCTAGTTCCCTCCTCCACCTTTTTGAGTTTTTCTCTTTTGTCAACACTGCCTACCTCGTTGTTTGATTTGTTTTCTTGGGATTTGTGATTGGTTTTGGGTTCTAGAGGTTCTAGAGATTGGTCACCCTCCCCCCTCAATTTTAGTTTAAAGCCCTGATGAGTTGGGCCAGTCTTTTTCCAAGTACATTTTTGCCTGTTTTCGTGAGGTGTAGCCCACCCCTTGCCAAGTGTCCCTCGTGTAGGAAATGCAGTCTATGGTCCAGGAAACCAAAGTTTTCTTGGCGACACCAACCCTTTAGCCAGTGGTTTATTTCTAAAATTCTTTTTTCCCTCAATGGGTGTTGGCCTTTCGTTGGGAGTACTGATGAGAACACTACTTGTGCTCCTAGCTCCTTAACTTTATTGCCTAGTTGCTTATAATATCTCAATATTGCACTCAGGTTCTTTGTTGTGTCATTCATCCCAATGTGGAGGAGTAGGAGAGGGTAGTAATCTGTGGGCCTAATTATTTTGGTTAGGTTCTCAGCCACATCTTTGATTTTTGCTCCAGGGAGACAGCATACCTCCCTGGATTGTATGTCTGGTCTGCAGATGGCTGATTCTGTTCCTTTGAGGACAGAATCTCCTATTATCAACACTTGCCTTCCTTTTGGGGGGGGACTGCAGTCTGGGGTGCTTTTCTGTTTGTCTCAGGTGTGTTTGTTGATGTGGCTTTTTTAGGGATATTTGAGGTGACTTTTTTAGGGATATTTAAAGTTGTTTCTTTGCTAGGTGTCTGCATGTCTTCTTTGAGGGGGAGGTTGTGGGTCTGCGTGTTTCCATCTAAGGGGAGAAATCGATTGCTCAGTTTTAGTGGGGCTGCTACTGGTTGGGTAGGTTTGGGCAGAAGGGGTTTGTTTGCTGCATGCTGTTTCTTTGAGTGTTGTATTTCCTTCTGTGTGTGACATACCTCCATTTGTCTTCCTCCAAGGGTTTATTGGTAGGGTCAAATCCTCTGGGAGTTATTTGTTTGTTGTTTAGTTCGGTTTGTGTGGAGCTTTCTTTTGTACGTTGGGGTTTGGCTAGAGTTGCCTCTAAGTTCCTAACCTTTTCCTGTAGTAGTTTGCATAATTTGCATCTGATGCATGTATAGTTTGGGTGTTCTTTGGGCATCAGTGCATACATGGAACATGTGTTGCATATCACAATAGTTTCAGTCGCCTGTTCCATGGGTTTGGTGTTCGATAGTCCCTCTTTTTGGTTGGTGGTTGTGCTTTGCTGTTGGCTTGTTTCTAGCTTCTCTTGTTTTGAGTAATTATGCCTATTTTGCTGTCCTTTTTTCCGGTCCACAGAAGAGAAAGGGAAGAAAAGAAAGGGGAAAAAAAACACCACCGCCTGCTGGCCTTCCTGTTCGCCGCTGCTGCCTCGCCTCCAGCTGCAGGCCTCCCGGTTCACAGAAAAAAACCCAAAAAAAACCACCGTCGCCTGCAGGCCTCCAGTTCGCCGCTGCTGTCTTGCCGCCGCCTGCGGGCCTCCCGGTCCACCGCTGCTGCCCCCAGCCACCTCTGCACTGCCCCCAGCCGCCTCACTGGTCTGCTGCTTTGCGTTGCCTCGCGTTGCCGATGGCCGGCTCCTTTTCGCTTCCCCCAGCCGTCTCACCGGTCCGCTGCTTCGTGCTGCCGTCAGCCGCCTCCTCTCCTCCATTTGAGCTGCCGGTGCGTTGCGTGGTCCGGTTTGCTGCGCCGGTCTCCGCTTCGTTGGGCCGCTGGGTCACCAGGCCTTTCAGGTGGGGCTCCGTTGGTCTGGAAGTCCTCCATTGTCCCCTTTGTGATCCTGCGCGGTCGCTCTGTCGGTTGGGGGCAACCCATGTTGTTAGGTAGTTATAAAAAAAAAACCAACAACAAAAGTCACAACTATAAATCACCAATAGGACATTCTTTTTATATTGCTTCAGCAAAGGCTGGGTTTGCTAAGGACAGTGTCAGAAAGGTCTCAGTCTAGCCTCGTATAGTCTGGTCGTTCCTTATCTCCTGCTTCACTGTGATTAATAAGATTTCTGTGCTTGCAAAACTTCTCTGCCATCTGAAAAATCAAAATTAACATTTAAAATAACATAAAAAGAATAGTATAAACAGTATGGTTTTATTTTGCCATCAATCCCATGTTTTATTTGTAGTTCATTTATAATTTGCTTTTAATTTATATGAAATATGTTAATCATTAGCTTCCATTATTTACTATGAACCTTTGGGTACCAATTTATGACTTGGTACATATCATTTTTAGACTTTCTAAATTCACTTAGACGATAAATAAAATTTAAAAATATTCTAAAACTTTCCATAAATAAAGTTATTTATGTATTGCTATTATGCTACTTTAGTCCTCTTAATCACCCCTTTCCTATTAATCTACTACAGGGGTCCCAATAAGATGCCCATAGGCACCTCCCTTGATCCTTGCCATGCTCCCTGCTTCACCTAATATTTTATAATTTTTTCTACTATTTTAATTTTTCAACTTTATTTGGGAAGTTAGTAAAAATTATCTTTATTTTCAAGGATATGTCTGGTCCCCACATACATTCTTAGGGCTCATCCTCACATCCCACTAGCTGCAGCATGAACATTTTATGTATGTATGTATGCATTGCATGCATGCATGCATGTATTGGTCACCCATCTTACCATAAGTTAACTCTGGGCAGCTTACAGTCATAATAAATATATCTAAATTAAAAAAATAAAATTAAAACCAGATTAAAATCTAAGGACATGTGGGGAGGAATGGGGGGAGGTGGGATCTGTTAATCAACCACCTCCACTGTGCTGTTCCCCCATTGGGGCCCCAGACCAACTGGCAGAGTCAGGTCTTTAGGCCCTTACAAATGGATAGGAGGGTTGGGGCCAAGCTCACATTGGGGGGCAAGATGTTCCAGAGGGCAGGAGCAACAGCAGAGAAGGTGCTCCTCCTGGACCCCACCAGCCGGAATAATCGGGCTGATGGGACCCACAGCATGCCTCCTCTGCTGGCATGAGTGGGATGGGCCAATCCCAGTGGGGCTGGAAGATGTTTGACTATTTTTAATGGACATATTTCCATGACAATCACCATTGTTTCGTTGGCAACCTGCTGTGGAAGCAGCCTGGCTCTAGCTGTTTGGGTAGTAATAGTAGTATAGTCTTCCCCTTCTCCCAACATAAACCTTGCCATACTGTCTCTGGTGATGTTGGAAATGACCCAATCAGGAGCTGAGATCTGCCAAGTTCCTATTGGCCTCAAGGTTACTTTACCATAAGTCAGTGGGCATGTTGTCCATGGTCACTTCAGTTTGGGCTGCTACAGAGACTAAACATTACTGTTTACATTTCTGCCAAGGCATTGGCTGGCCTCTCCCAAATATGCTATCCAGGCATTATGCAGACTCTTTAGGTACATGGGTATAGCACGCTTCAAGAAAAGTACTAGATTGGGTTTTTTAAAAATACATCTTTAGCTTTTTTTAACTGCACTAGATCTCTCTTTTAAAGGAAAAAAGACTAGCACTCTCTGAAGAGGCTGCCAATATATATATATATATAGTTGTAGTTCTTTGTCGCGTGGGTCTGCAGTTCTGGTCCTGCCGAAAGAGAGGAATCCCCAGTACATCCTATACAAGAACCGAAGAGGGGGGCCAGGGCACAACGAAAAGGAGGGGTGGCCGCAGGACAAGAGGCGTTAGGGAACCAACTTACAGCAACAGGCACTCGGACACGAACCAGGCAGACAAGGAGAGCGACTATGAGTGAAGAAATCATTCCTGAAGAAATGATCCCCGAGTCTAGGCACACACAGATTGATGCGGGAAAGTTAGAAATGGCCAATTGGGGCGGGCAGACCGGTAACTCGCTCAATGAGCAGAGCGCAAAAACGGCCGGCTTTATAGGCAAGCTCCCCATTTTACTCTGACGACGTTGGCAGTTAGCCGACGAAAGCTGAGTGTATTAAACAGTTTTGTTTGTATTTTATCCTGGTGTTCGGTTGTTTCTTTCTTTTAAGTATATCTATATATGTATATATGTGTATATCTATATGTGTATATCTATATGTGTATATATATATATATGTGTGTGTATATATATATATGTGTGTGTGTGTGTGTGTGTGTGTGTGTGTATATATATATATATATATATATATATATATATATATATATATATATATATATATATATATATATATATCATAAAGCAAATAGATAAAAACGATCACCGGGATAAAAATCTTAAAACAAAGATTGTTTAGTTTACAAAGCTGAGCTTTCGTCGGCCACACTGCCGACATCATCAGAGCATATAACGTAGAATTTGGGAGTCCGTTCTTATATGACTGGCTGTTTCTGTGCCCGGGCTCTCGACCTGGTCATCGGTCCGCTCCTCGGCGTCGGGCGCACCGTTGTTAAAGGGGCCGTTTCCACAGGTATCCTCTCTCCTCCAGTTGCCGTTGCTCTTAGGGCATGTGTGTTGGTGTTAGGGGGTCGAGTGTCCGATCGCTCCTGCTCCTCCCGTTTCGTGCCGGGGGATCGGGTGTCAAATCGTTCTTGTTTCTCTCCTCCCCCTCCCATCCCCATGGTCCCGTTCATATTAGTCTGTCTCCATGTCCCTGAGCTACCCGTGGAGTGTGTAGTTTCTTCAGCGCGTGTGCGGGGGCGCAGGAAATAGTCGTCTCGCGGTCTGCACACATTGTTCGTTGTTTCCTTCGTCGCTGAGCACGGTCGTGTCCCTATCATCTGGTTTTTAGCAGGGCGTATCTTTGCTGTTCCCCTTCTCTTCCCAGCCTCCGCTGCCCCTCTTTCGTCTGTGTGTGTGTCACGAGATTGGCTGTCTGGTCCTTCCTGTTCGTTGTCTTGCTCCCCCTGTTTTGTATGGATCGGGGTGTGTGTGTCTGGGTGTGTGACACACGCAAAGATTCCTAATAAAATGCACTGGGCAAATGCCCCTAACAAAGATACTGACTTACCTTTTATTGTCAACGCTGTTAATATGGGATATTATTGCATTGACAAGATATGCAGAACTGTCTGGTATTTTTGGAGTTAAATCAGATGACAGATGAAGGGAGGAGAATTATGAAAAAAGCGGGAGACTGGGAAGGGAAGTGAATCTTTGGCCTCCAGCCTAATTGGAAGACATAAATCATGACAGTAAAGTAAGGGAGGAGTTAGCAAAGATAAGACAGACGCAAGCCAGAGAAATCCAGATTCTGGCATCCGCTTCGTAATGTACCGAAGGGTTGTAGCAAAACTCCTGGCAAGGAATGCAAAATAAAGAAACTAAAACAGAGAATAATGTCTCCGTTTTCAAGGATTGTTTCCTCCTTCGGACCACAACAGTTCTCTTCTATTTCTTTGCACTGTTCATTTAAGAGGGCATTCTTATCTCTTCTAGCTATTCTCTGGAATTCTGCATTCAATTGGGTGTATCTTTCTTTTTCTCCCTTGCCTTTCGCTTCCCTTCTTTCCTCAGCTATTTGCAAAGCTTCCTCAGACAGCCATTTTGCTTTCTTGCAAATTTTTAAAGGGGAAGAGGAGATTGACTGGGGGAAGATTTTATTTTCTCTTTTCCGGAGAGACAAGCCAGAAGGAGGGAGAGCGAGGTAGGAAGTTGGCGAAAAGGCTTTTTATTCTCTCTCCGGAGAGACAAGCCAAGAGGAGGGAGAGCGAGGTAGGAAGTTGGCGAAAAAGCTTTTTATTCTTTCTCCGGAGTTTGGTTTGGAAAGTGGAAAGGTATGAAAGTGTCCGTCTTCACTTCTCTGGTAGTGGTAGCAGGGGTATTAACAGCTGTTGGATATTGCATAATCCCTTGTGTTAGGGGGCTTGTACAAAGACTAATAGAAACAGCAATATCCAAACAAATGTCCTTGAAACCTCCTTCATATAGTGAACCCATACTTCTTCTAGAAGAAGAAGAGGAATTGGAGGTAGTGGTAGAAGAAGGAGAGGGGGATAGACTTAATCAGGACCTCAGGGAATGTGAAATAATGTTGTCAAGATTGGAAGGATCATATAGGGCACTCTAGGAAAAATGCAAAAAGGCAACAATGGTATAAAGAAGAAAAGGAAGGAATTGTAAGAAATTAATAAAAGATAAAGTGTTGTTTTTGCAAAAGTAAGCATATCCTAAGGAAGATGGTCAGAGAAATTTAATGGGACCTAGAATACTAAAGGAAATACTGAGGTGAAAAGGGCAGGAAACATCTGCGGTCTTGGAGCTAAATCAACATATAGAAACAGGCTAGCTGGCAATATTAACCACAGGAGCTTGCAAATATAGAAAGTAACTGCTTGTTTCAGCAGAATCTTGAGAAAACAGGAACTGGGGATTCAGTAAAATTGCATGTATTGCCAGGTGAAGGCAATAAGGGAAATGGGGAATTGGGCATGGGGTGAAGAATAAGCAAGGGAAATGTACAGGGGAACTAGGCATTTTGGAAAGATTATGAACTTTGTGGTCTTTTGTCACATGGGATTGTCAGGGGGGATTTGCACTTTGGGCTGAAGGAATAAAAGCTGCAGAAATCTATTTTTGGGTAAGCCTACTTGCTAGCTCTTGCAAGAACGTATTTCTTAAAAATGAAAATGAAATTCTTGCAAGAATGTATTCCTTAATAAACTGCTTGCTGCTCCACTGAATGACTCTGTCAATTCTTGGAACCTGAGTGTTTCTCATATCCATTCTATGACTGACTTGGTCCACCTGCCATCAGTTCTTCTTGCTATGTGATCAGCCCATTTCCATTTCAATTCTTTTATTCTCTTGATGATATCATATACTTTTGTTCTCTAATCCATGTGCAGGTCCTTCTATCTTGTCTTCTAATGCCGAGCATGTATCTTTCCATGGGTCTTTGCGCCACTCATAGCTTTTGTATTAATTGTGAGGTTAGTGTCCATGTTTCACTGGCATATGTTAGAGCAGGTAGCACAGAGTGTCTATGCCTTGGTTGAGCAATGCCTTAATTATTGCTTGCTGGAATACTGAGTCAAATGCCTTTTTGTAGTCAATGAAAGACAAGCACAGAGGCATGGTATACTCGTTGTGCCTTTCAATAACTTGCTGAACAACCTGGATGTGATCCATTGTGCTGTATCCACTTCTGAACCCTGCCTTCTCCTTTGGCTGTGCATCATTTAATGTTCTCAATATTCTTTTTGCTATTATCTTGGTGAAAATCTTGTAGATGACTGAAAGGAGGTTTATTGGGTGATAGTTCTTTAAATCATCTTGGGCCCCTTTCTTGCGTATAAGAATCACTTCAGCATTTTTCCATGCATCGGGTATTTTTTCTTCTCTGAGGCATCTCAAGTATAGTTTTGCTAGTATCTTGTGTAAACTGTGACCCCCAGCTTTCAGCATTTCAACACAGTCATTTTCTGAAGCTTTGCCATGCGTGTTTTTATAGTTATTAGGGATATATATATATATATATATATGTTTTCTGAGGTTTTCACGGGTGTTTGTATGTAGGTCTTTGGTAATTCGGGTTTTCTCCCGCGTAAAATTGGAAGTGTCTTGGCGACGTTTCGCCGAAGTCTCATTCGTCATCTTCAGGCTGGTGTCTCTTCGGCCTCGTGCTTCTAGGAGCAAATATCATAAAGCAAATAAATAAAAACAATCACCGGGATAAAAATCTTAAAACAAAGATTGTTTAGTTTACAAAGCTGAGCTTTCGTCGGCCACACTGCCGACATCATCAGAGCATATAACGTAGAATTTGGGAGTCCGTTCTTATATGACTGGCTGTTTCTGCGCCCGGGCTCTCGACCTAGTCATCGGTCCGCTCCTCGGCGTCGGGCACACCGTTGTTAAAGGGGCCGTTTCCACAGGTATCCTCTCTCCTCCAGTTGCCGTTGTTCTTAGGGCATGTGTGTTGGTGTTAGGGGGTCGTGTGTCCGATCGCTCCTGCTCCTCCCGTTTCGTGCCGGGGGATCGGGTGTCAAATCGTTCTTGTTTCTCTCCTCCCCCTCCCATCCCCATGGTCCCGTTCATATTAGTCTGTCTCCATGTCCCTGAGCTACCCGTGGAGCATGTAGTTTCTTCAGCGCGTGTGCGGGGGCGCAGGAAATAGTCGTCTCGCGGTCTGCACACTTTGTTCGTTGTTTCCTTCGTCGCTGAGCGTGGTCGTGTCCCTATCATCTGGTTTTTAGCAGGGCGTATCTTTGCTGCTCCCCTTCTCTTCCCAGTCTCCGCTGCCCCTCTTTCGTCTGTGTGTGTGTCACGAGACCTCGCACGAGCGCACAAGCCAACGGGGCACCAACCCAACCGACACGGACAACCTTGCCATATATCAATGGCGTGTCGGAGGCCACGGCCAGACTGTTGGCCCCCTTTAATGTGAGGGTGGCCCACAAACCTGACCAGACCCTACGCGCCAGGATTATGTGCCCAAAAGATCCACTCCCCACTGGGGAGCAGTCCTCAATGATATACAGGATTAGGTGCAAAAACTGCCCCTGTAACTATGTTGGAGAAACCTCCAAGAGACTTATAACCAGGGTCCACAAACATGAATTGGCAATTAAGAGGAAGGAACAGCACTCGCAGGTGTGGACTCACATGGCCAACTATGGCCATGAGTTCGACCTCGCCAACGCGGAGACTTTATCCCGTGATGTCACCAAGGGAGGCCACCTGCTCAAAGAAGCCTGGATGTCGGATAAAAACTCCATCAACCGGCATATAGAGCTTGGCCCTGCGTACCAAATGTTAAAGGGGTGGGGAGGGCATCATACCAACTGGCAACACAAACAACCTGCCCACACCAGGCACAACTGGAAGGACGAGGCAATAGAAAGGAGGACTACCACAATCCCCAGAGAGAGCAATGAACCAGAAGCACACCCCACAAACAAAACAACGCCCCAGATCCAGCAGGGCACAAAAAGGAAAGGAGGGGGCGATCAAACATTACCAGACAAACAACCCCCAGGAACCCACATACAAGGAGACACTGGGGCGGTGAGTAAAAGAACGGAGGAAGCCTACCCCATAGGTCCCCCAGACGCACACACCCCGATCCATACAAAACAGGGGGAGCAAGACAACGAACAGGAAGGACCAGACAGCCAATCTCGTGACACACACACAGACGAAAGAGGGGCAGCGGAGACTGGGAAGAGAAGGGGAACAGCAAAGATACGCCCTGCTAAAAACCAGATGATAGGGACACGACCGCGCTCAGCGACGAAGGAAACAACGAACAATGTGTGCAGACCGCGAGATGACTATTTCCTGCGCCCCCGCACACGCGCTGAAGAAACTACATGCTCCACGGGTAGCTCAGGGACATGGAGACAGACTAATATGAACGGGACCATGGGGATGGGAGGGGGAGGAGAGAAACAAGAACGATTTGACACCCATCCCCCGGCACGAAACGGGAGGAGCAGGAGCGATCGGACACTCGACCCCCTAACACCAACACACATGCCCTAAGAACAACGGCAACTGGAGGAGAGAGGATACCTGTGGAAACGGCCCCTTTAACAACGGTGTGCCCGACGCCGAGGAGCGGACCGATGACTAGGTCAAGAGCCCGGGCGCAGAAACAGCCAGTCATATAAGAGCGGACTCCCAAATTCTACGTTATATGCTCTGATGATGTCGGCAGTGTGGCCGACGAAAGCTCAGCTTTGTAAACTAAACAATCTTTGTTTTAAGATTTTTATCCCGGTGATCGTTTTTATTTATTTGCTTTATGACATGTGTTTACCTGGGATTCGGATTTTTAGCATAATTAAGAATAAATATATGCTCACACATTGCTCCTAGAAGCACGAAGCCGAAGACACCAGCCTGAAGATGACGAATGGGACTTCGTCGAAACGTTGCCAAGACACTTTCAATTTTACGCGGGAGAAAACCCGAATTACCAAAGACCTACATACAAACACCCGTGAAAACCTCAGAAAACATATATATATATATATATCCCTAATAACTATAAAAATACGAATCCCAGGCATATCTGTACAGTAGTATAAAATCCTCGAACTCTGGGATGAATACAAAACAGCTGTTTATTGTTAAAATAATAAAAACAATAAAAGCAACTATTTACAAACCTAAAACAACCTTAGTTTTCGCTGGTTCACTGCCAGCGTCATCAGAGTGAGTGTGTTGGGGTGGGGAGTTTTCTTATAAACCCTGTTGACTCCGTGTTCTGCCCATTGAGCGTGTAATGGGGCCGTCCGTCCTAACTAACCATAATTGCTTCAGTTGTCTCGCCTCTCCTTGCCTGCATTCCAGTCTTGCTGCTTTTTCCTCCCGTTATTCCTTTCCTTGTCCTTCCCACTCCTATCAATCCTGCCTTTCCTTGCTGTGCCCCCCCTCCTGGCATATCCGTCTTCCCCGCCCGTCTTTCTTGCACCCGGCCATCCGATGTTATTGCTGCTGGTCTATCTTCCAATCGCCCCCCTCCCGTAGTTATTGTGGGCTGCGTGTCTTGATCTGGCATTGTATGCGCCCTTCCATTGCCACTCCCCCTTTCCTCCCCCAGTGTATCCACTTGTTGTTCCTGTCTTCTGCTGTTTATTCCTGTCAGTTCCGTCTCCCCCAGTCGCTCTTCGCGCCTAGGCGTGCGCGCGCGTTGCAATATCCTTCCCCCTACCTCATCCGTGCCCAGTCGATCAGAGTGGCTGCTGGATCATTCCCAGTCCCGCTCTATCCGTGCTCAGCAGGTTGCTCTTCGTGCGCAGGCGTGCGCGTGCGTTGCGGCGTCCTCCCCCGCCTCCATACCGGATCGGCTGAAGTAATTGCAGGATCATCCCTAGCTCTGCCCCACCGTCCGCGCTGGGCAAGCCGTTGTTCGTCCTGCTTCTCCTCCCTGCGGGTCACGTTGTCCTCCTCCGCTCGTCGTTCTTCCCCCAAGGATCCTTTCGTTGCTCTGCCACCACCGATCCGCCGGATCCCCTCCGGTCTTCGGGTTGGGTACACCCATGTGTCTGTTTCACCTCCCTGTTGTTCCTGCTTTTCCTCTCCCCTTTTAGTCGGCTCTGCTCCCTCCGATTGATCTCCATCCATATGTGCCCGCCCTGGATGCGGTCCACTTTCTCCTCGCCTCCTCCGTATCCAGCTGCCGGGAGCTGTCGCGGATTCACTCCTTGCCTGTTCTCTTCCCCTGGCTTCAACACACATATACATATATTTGGTGCCACCAGCGTCTACCGCAAAACCACACATACCAATAGAATCCTCCACAACGACAGCAACCACCCCACCGCCCATAAAATTAGCTGCATCCGCACACTTTTCAATAGAATTAACACACATTGTAGTACAGCGACGGAAAAATCCAAGGAGTATGCATACCTTTATCAGGTATGCACACAAAATGGATATTCTATCGATTTCATCCGACGTTGCCACCAACAACGAACATCACGGATTGCAGACGACAGAACGACTACCACCTGGGCTACACTCCTCTACATCCATGGTGTCTCGGAAACAGCAGCACGAATACTATCAGCACATAACATCAGAGTGGCGCATAGACCTAGCCAGACCTTGCGCACACGAGTAATGCGCCCTAAAGAACCCCTACCTGCGGACGACATGTTATCTGTGGTCTACCAAATTAACTGCAATGATTGCTCATGTAATTATATTGGGGAGACCACAAAACGCCTCCAGACAAGGCTCCATGAGCATGAACTGGCCATTAAGCGTAAAGAAAAACGATCTCAGGTATGGACTCATACCATCGAGCACAACCATACTTTCAATTTTACAGAGGCCAGAGTCGTTGCTCATGATACAACCAAGGGCGGCCGCTTGTTAAAAGAGGCTTGGTTATCCAATCAATATTCTATTAACTGGCATATTGAGTTATTGCCAGCCTACCAGACACTGCGCCGGTATGTACTATCATGTAGGAGGACTGAATGGATGAACCGGCGATCACTTCCCCCCGGCGTGAGCAGGGAGGCAGAGGATCGTAAC
The DNA here is from genome assembly GCA_023970755.1 of Azemiops feae. NCBI lineage: Eukaryota > Metazoa > Chordata > Lepidosauria > Squamata > Viperidae > Azemiops > Azemiops feae. The sequence continues at coordinate 56,777 of JALGBA010002584.1, forward strand.
TTCTCATCAACTGACACATCAGCGCAGCAGGAGGTGATGAGGCAGACCGGACCCATGAAGAAATTGAAATTTTTTCAACAATTATAAATGGTCTTAACTCCCCATCAAAAAGGAGTAAAATATTCTATAGATTACAAAAATTAAAAATGGACCTAATTTGTCTCCAAGAGACACATGTAAAAAGACAACACTTTAAACTTCTAGAACAACCAAAAATAGGCAAACTTTATTTTTCATCGGCACTGCAAAAGAAAAGAGGGGTAGCTTTTTATATAAAAGAGAAGATGAATCCAAAACAAATTTATGCTGATGATGAAGGAAGATTATTAATGGTGGAAATTACATGGAACCAAAAACAAATTTTGATGATTGCGATATATGCCCCCAATGAGAAACAAGACCAATTTTTCCAGCAACTATATGATAAATTAATGGAATTAAACTATCAAAACCTTTGTATTCTTGGAGACTTTAATGCGATAACTGATGCAAAACAGGATTATAAGAGCTACAAACAAGGGAAAAAAGGGGGAAATACCTTATCTAATTCTTTTCTAAAGATGAAAGACGAATTAGGTATACAAGATATATGGAGAGAAATGAATCCAGATAAAGCACAATATACATTTTATTCAAATAGGCATAAATCCTGGTCACGAATTGATATGATATGGACCTCTTATGATTTAAAGACTATGATACAGGAGATTGAAATAGAACCTAATATTTGGGCAGACCATAATCCAATTAGAATGACGTGGAAAGGAACTAGAAAGAAATTAAGATGGTGGCTGAACAAAGCTATATTGAAAGAAAAGGAATTTCTGCAATTAGCAACGAAAGAAATGGATTTTTTTTAAAAAATAAGAAAGAAGAAACTTCCATTCAAAATGTATGGGATACAGCGAAAGCTTATTTTAGGGGCGTGGCTATAACCTATGTGGCCAAAAAGAATAAAGAAAAGAAACAAACACAACTTAGATTGAAAGAACAACTTAGTAACTTGGAACTGATGCTACGAAATGATCCACAAAAGAAAGAATTGAAGACACAAATGGAATTAATAAAACACAAATTAAATTTATTGGAAATGGACATAAGGGCACAACAGATTAAACGATGTAAACAGAATTTCTTTGAAAATGCCAATAAACCCGGAAGATGGCTGGCATATAAATTGAAAAAAGAAAGAGAAAAAAGACTGATAAGTAAACTACAAGATTCAAAAGGCCAATTGTACTGCCACAATGATGCAATTAAAAAAATTACTACAGCTTATTATGAGACACTTTATAAAACTGAGGTGGTTTCGAATGAGACAATACAGGAATATTTAAAAGAAGCGGATCTTCCAAAGGTACCAGAGAATATGCAATACATATTAAATGAGAACATAACAATGATGGAGATTACAGAGGCGATAAAAAAACAAAAGAAGGATAAAACTCCGGGACCTGATGGTCTCCCTGCAGAATTTTATATAGCTTTACAAGACATTGTCAGTCCGATTTTGAAAGACCTTTGTAATGAAGCTTTTTCAGAGACAAAAATACCAAATTCATGGAAAGAAGCCAACATTTCTCTTATACCTAAAGAAGACACTGATTGTACACAAATTAAAAATTATAGACCAATATCCTTAATAATAATAATAATAATAATTGTTTATTTTGCGGTCACAGACCAAAATACAAGTGCAACAAAAGAAAACACAGAAAAATATCACAAACAATTAAACACCAGAACCCTTGGCTAAGGAGGAATTACAATGTTCTCCTCTGGTAGTTACAGCTCTTAAAAGAAATTTAGAAACCTGAGAAGTAATATAGGAGGAGCCATCCCCTAGACAATATAAAACCGGATTACTAACATTAGAACCAGAGGGATCAATTCCAAGGAGAGAGAATAGTTTAATTCTGGCTGTGTTATACATAGGGCAGTATGATAAGACATGCTCCACAGTTTCAACTTCGGCCCTATCACGGGCAGAGTCGCTCACTAAACAGGAGCCTCTTAAATCGCCCATCGAGTAGTGCTGAGGGCAAGACATTGAAGCGAGCCAGGGAAAAAACTCTTCTATACTTGGGGATGGTTAGAGTATAGAAATATGAAGCCATCCTCAATCTGTAATTATTAGAATGGCTAAAGATCAGAGGGGAGCAGGTTTTGTTGGCTCTGGCTCTTAAATATTGTAAATCTATGTCCACAAGCCATTGGACTACCCTAAACTGGGCGTCCTTGAGACCATAATCTCCCAGAGCATCCCCCGTAAAACCTAGCAAGTGGAGTTTCTTCGTTAGTTCCCTCTCCCAACGAGAGGTATGAGAGTCAGCAAACACCAGGGAGAGGTAGCTACCAGGGACTGCCGAAAAGAGCACCCGAAACCACCATTTGAAGGTGTTAATCCATGCCATGCATTCGACTGAACGAATGCCCAGTTCCAGGTAGATCGAGGCAAATCCAACACAGGGAGGAAGACCCAGAAGTTTCCTAAAAAAACCAGCCTGGGTTCTTTCAATACAATCTTTGAAGCCTCGTACCCATATGGGAATTCCATAAAGAGTTTGGGCCAGGGTTTTGGCTTTATATATACGCAGAGCAGAAGGAATAAACTGGCCTCCTTGGGTAAAAAAGAATCTTATAATCTGCTGATGGCTACAGGAGGCCGAATTCAGCACCTGGGTTCGATGTTTAGTCCAAGCACCAGTATTCTGAAATTGAATACCTAAATACTTGAAATGGAGAACCTGCCTAACAACATTACCATTGATGGCCCAGTTGTATGATTTCCGGGCTCTGGAGAACACCAATACTTTGGATTTGTCATAATTAATAGACAAATGGTTCTCAGCACAGTAGGACCCAAATGCAGAAAGTAATCTTTTTAGACCAAGCCTTGATTGTGAAAGAAGGACCGCATCATCAGCATAAAGAAGAAGCGGAATCTTCGTATTTAACAACTTTGGGGCATGGGACTCAATGCGTTCAATGTAAAGGGCCAGGTCGGATAAGAATAAATTAAACAGAAGAGGGGCCAGGACACAACCCTGCCTAACTCCGCTCTCAATCGGGATAGGATTTGAAAGTTCTCCCTGCAAGCCGCACCTGACCTGGCTAGAGGTCTGATTATACAAAGATCTGATTAGGAACAAAAGACGTCTGTCAATAGAACTTTTATACAATTTTGACCACAACAGTTCCCTAGGGACTGAATCAAACGCTGCCTTTAAATCAATAAAAGCAGTAAAAAGTTTACCACCTGGTGTAATAGCGTATTTGTCAACCAGGTGTGCTAGAACAAAACAGTGGTCCAATGTGGCACAGCCCGCTTTAAACCCAATCTGCTCTGCACCAATGATGTTAGACTCCTCGACCCAAATGAGGAGTCTACGTTGAAGATATTTAGCATACAATTTTCCAATGATGGAAAGCAGGCTTATAGGGCGATAATCGGCAGGGTTGTTCCTGTTTCCTCGTTTAAAAACTGGAATAATAATTGCTAGGCTCCAAGAAATAGGAATCCTACCGGAGGAATTAATATGGGTGAAAAGTGTTGCCAGAAGAGGAATCCACCACTCGGGATTAGATTTTAGCAAAATGGGGGGTATAGCATCGGGGCCAGGGGCTTTGGCTGACTTAAGTTCTGAGATAAGCTCAGCAATTTCAGCATGAGTCACAGGTTGCCATATAGGAATTGCAAGAGGCAGTTGTGATCCAAGCTTGGATGAAATTGTTGAAGCCTGAAAAATTGACAAAAAATGGTTTTCCCAATCTCTGTTAGAAATACAGCAGAGAGGGAGTTCTTGGTAACCAGGGAGAGAACTGGCAACAATTTGCCAGAATAGTCGGGTATTCTTCTGCTGGACAGAGAAGAGAAGTAAATCCCACTTCTCTCTCTCTTTAGCCCTCTTTTTCTTAACGATTAGCCCTTTATACTCCCGCTTCAGGCGGTAATAGTCCTCAGGTGGGCGTTTGTCCCCTCGGTTACGGTAAAGCAAGTAAGCCCGGTTAATCTGGTTCCTAAGTGTCAGACATTCTTTATCAAACCAGGGATTGCTTCTTACGTGATATGGACCCTTTGGCCTACAATCTGCTCCTAGCTCCCTTTGAACGCTATTAATTAGTGATTCAAAGGCCAAGATTGTCTCTGAGCCACTACTTGTTAGAACCTGATTATAAAGGCTGAGACATTCCGGAGATAATAAAAAGGAGTGGAACTTTCTTTCGGTATTAGAAGACCATTTGATCCTCTTTATATAGAAGGCCGCATAGGGATCCAATATCTGGGGGCCTTTAGATAAATGTATATTTGAGGAAAGCCCAATAATTGTAACCAGGGGGTAATGATCGCTCTCCGTACGGCAGTCCACATAGAAAACATGGACTGCCTTTCTTAGTAACTGAGAAACCAGCACAAAATCAATAGTGCTACTCCCACGTGAGGAACTAAAAGTAAACTCACCAACTAGATCGCCTGGGGTACTCCCGTTAAGGATTATCTTGTCATGTTGGGATGCTAAAAGTGCTAACTGAATACCAGCAAAATTTGTTAGTTCATCCTTAGAATGTCTAGCTGAAATCTGATGACCTATTGCCTGAAGGATTTCTTGGGAGTAAAGTGCCTCAATCGATGGAGGAACATGGACTCCCAGTCGGGCATTAAAGTCGCCCCCTATAAAGGTGTATAGCCCTGGAAATTTAGTTTCAATACAAGTAATATAGTTCTCCAGTTCATCCCATTGAGCCTTAATGTCGGCTTGCCTCACCATCGGAGGAAGGTAGACGTTAAACACTAGCAATTTGCTGCGTCCTCTCTTAATTAGGAGCGCCATGGCTAAAGAGCCACAGGGGGACAGCTCCACTGTCTCCACCTTTAAGGAGGTAGAGACCAAACAAGCCAAGCCACCCTTGGGTCTTCCCTTCGCCGATTGTTTGATGGCGGCCAGGGAAATGGCCGTAAACCCTGTAAGGGATATCTTATCACATGCCCAAGTCTCCTGAAGCAGAATCACGTCAAATGCCTGAATATAGTTGGTAAATTCTATAGTACCACACCTTCTCCCCCAACCTGCTATGTTCCACGAAAGACATTTAAGAGTACAGAGGGGGGTAGCCAAGTTTGATAGTCATTCTGTACAATTAACTTTTTCAAGGGAGCCCTTCTGGTCCAAAAAGATACACCCGTTATTAGAAGACAGTGTCACCCTCATGGGAGATAAAGGCAGAGAAGGGGGGAAGGGCGGCGAACCTTGTTCATGGGGCTGTAGAACTCTAAACGCACTCCAGTTCGTACTTGTAGCCTTAGCATTAGCTAGCAAGCATTCAGTGGCATCAGCAGACGGGGTCTGAGGGAGCCCAAGATCTTCATATTGACAAGTAAGACGTCCTGGAAAAATAGAACCTAATATTTGGGCAGACCATAATCCAATTAGAATGACGTGGAAAGGAATTAGAAAGAAACTAAGATGGTGGCTGAACAAAGCTATATTGAAAGAAAAGGAATTTCTGCAATTAGCAACGAAAGAAATGGAATTTTTTAAAAAAATAAATAAGAAAGAAGAAACTTCCATTCAAAATGTATGGGATACAGCGAAAGCTTATTTTAGGGGCGTGGCTATAACCTATGTGGCCAAAAAGAATAAAGAAAAGAAACAAACACAACTTAGATTGAAAGAACAACTTAGTAACTTGGAACTGATGCTACGAAATGATCCACAAAAGAAAGAATTGAAGACACAAATGGAATTAATAAAACACAAATTAAATTTATTGGAAATGGACATAAGGGCACAACAGATTAAACGATCTAAACAGAATTTCTTTGAAAATGCCAATAAACCCGGAAGATGGCTGGCATATAAATTGAAAAAAGAAAGAGAAAAAAGACTGATAAGTAAACTACAAGATTCAAAAGGCCAATTGTACTGCCACAATGATGCAATTAAAAAAATTACTACAGCTTATTATGAGACACTTTATAAAACTGAGGTGGTTTCGAATGAGACAATACAGGAATATTTAAAAGAAGCGGATCTTCCAAAGGTACCAGAGAATATGCAATACATATTAAATGAGAACATAACAATGATGGAGATTACAGAGGCGATAAAAAAACAAAAGAAGGATAAAACTCCGGGACCCGATGGTCTCCCTGCAGAATTTTATATAGCTTTACAAGACATTGTCAGTCCGATTTTGAAAGACCTTTGTAATGAAGCTTTTTCAGAGACAAAAATACCAAATTCATGGAAAGATTCCAACATTTCTCTTATACCTAAAGAAGACACTGATTGTACACAAATTAAAAATTATAGACCAATATCCTTATTAAACGTGGATTATAAAATATTTACTACAATAATGGCAGAAAGAATGAAGAAATTTTTGACTGAATTCGTCCATTCAGACCAAAATGGCTATTTACCAAAAAGGCAGATAAAGAATAATTTAAGGATTATTTTAAATGTGTTGGAGTATTATGAAAACCATCCAGGGAAACAGTTGGCGCTTATATTTCTTGACGCGCAAAAAGCTTTTGATAATCTTAATTGGCAATTTTTGTTTCAACAGTTGAAGGAGATGGACTTTGGCGGAAATTTTATAAATGCAATTCAAGCAATTTATAATAAACAATCAGCAAGGATACTTATAAATGGAGATTACACAGACAGCTTTGAAATCAAAAAAGGCACAAGACAGGGATGTCCATTGTCCCCTTTGTTATTCATTTTTACATTGGAAGTGTTGGCTAGAAATATTAGGCAAGATATTGAGATTAAAGGATTGGAGATAAAAGATCAAAAATATAAACTACAGGCTTTTGCGGATGATTTAGTTTTTATTTTGGAGGAACCATTAGAGACAGCTGTTAAACTCTTGTGGAAAATAGAGAAATTTGGAGAAGTGGCGGGGTTGAAGATAAACAGGGAAAAGACTAAAGTATTAACGAAGAATTTAACAGATAAACAAAAAATTCAATTTGCTAAAAAGACAAACCTTCAAATAGCTAAAAAAGTTAAACATTTAGGTATCTATTTAACTTCAAAATATACAACAATAAAAGAAGACAACTACGAGAGATTACTAAAACAAATAAAAGTGGACTTGGAGAAGTGGAAAAATCTTCAATTATCACTACTAGGAAGGATAGCGACTGTTAAGATGAACATTTTACCTAAACTAATTTTTCTTTTTCAAACAGTTCCTGTCAAGTTAAATCAAAAATTCTTCGATGAATTGAATGCTACAATAATCAGATTTATATGGCACGGCAAAAAAGCTAGAATTAAAATTAAATTATTACAAGATTCTAAAGACAGAGGGGGCTTTGGACTCCCGGATTGGAGACTTTACTATCAGGCAGCTATTTTGCTTTGGCTTAAAGAATGGATTACATTGAGAAACAAAAGACTTCTTTATTTAGAGGGGCATGATTTGCAATTAGGTTGGCATGCTTTTTTGTGGTATGAGAAAAATAAAGTACATAAATATTTTCAAAATCATGCTATAAGGAATGTATTGTTTTCAGAATGGGAAAAAATTAAACATAAAATTTACATGAAAATACCTGAGTGGATTTCGACAATGGAAGCCTTTTCCTATCCAAATTTAATTAATTATGATAAACTCGTTAGCTATAAAGATATTTTGGACAAAGACGGGAAACTTAAAGACAGACAAATTCTTCAGCAACAGGGTATTGACTTAACATGGTGGTCTTACTTGCAAATTCAGACAAGATATGAAAAAGATATAAAGTCTACAGGATTTTATAAAGAACAGACACCGCTAGATAAAATATTGTTAAAAACTGATGAACATTTGATCAAAAAACTCTATAAATTTCTGCTAAGATGGAAGATGGAAGAAGAGCAAGTAAAAGAAACAATGATAGTATGGATACTCTATAGACTTAGAAGATTGGCAAAAATTATGGGATCGAAATATTAAACTTACTAAAGCGGCTGCATATAAGGAGAATTTATATAAAATGTTTTATAGATGGCATATGACACCAGTTAGACTAGAGAAAATGTTTAAAAATGTATCAAATAGTTGTTGGAAATGTAAACAAAAACCAGGAACTTATTATCATATCTGGTGGATATGCCCTAATGCAAAGATATATTGGCTTAAAATTCACAGATGGTTAGAAAAGATGACTAAGATACAGATAGAATTCAAACCGGAATTGTTTTTATTAGGAATATTAAGATCTAACTACGGAAAAGAGAATGAATATTTAATTTTACATATATTAACAGCCGCGAGAATAGCATTTGCCCAATTTTGGAAAAATGAAAAGATACCACCTGACCAGATTATTATCATGAAAATATTGGAATGTGCAGAAATGGATAGATTAACTTTAGAAATTAAAGAGAAAGAAGATACAATTTTCTTTAAAACATGGGAAAATTTTTATCAATGGTTAGCAATAAGATAGAATGAAAAAAGATGGTGAAATTAAGATAAATGATGCACTTTTTCTTGAATATTATTTTTTAACTTTTTGGTTAGATGTTTACATTTAACTATAATTATAATTAATAAGCGTTATATCGGTATTTATATGTAACTATATTTACTTAGTAATACATCACTAATAGTATATTGATTATTGTTACTTATAGAATGAATGATATGTATTGGGTTAAGTTTTTACCATTAATAGTGATAAATTTATTAATATAGCTTTTTAGTATTATGTTAATTATGCATACTTAATATGTATACCCGGACGATAGTCTGCTTGCTAAAGCGTTGATTTATTGTTGGGGGTAACCCCATGATTGTATCTATCCCTACCCTTGGTCTAATCCTTGTGTTGGTTTTTTTTGTTTTTTTTACCCTATGTTATACCTTTACCTACCCTTCCCTTTCTATCCCGATAAAAATAATAAAACATATATATTTTTTTAAAAAAGGAGAGGGCATTTGACCAACGTGGATAGCGATGCCAGCATGGTGGAGGGGCGACCAGCCGAAACGGCAGCATCGCATGCGGAAGAGTCACTCGAGCGGCGAGACAATGGCGCACAGCAAGATGAACGCTCCCGGCGGGTGGAGCGAGTGGAGAGAGGCAGAGCGCCAAAACTTAAACAGACTTCAGCCAGCCCGACGGAAATAAGATCGATGCAATTGATTGCGGGAGGGCGGGGGCCGAATAGACCCGTAACACGCTCATTAGCTAAACTGTTAGCCTCACAGAGACTATAAGAATGTGCCTCCCATTCCTGGTTTACACTCTGACGACGTCAGCAGATATATATGTGTGTGTGTGTGTGTGTGTGTGTGTGTGTGTGTTTTCTGAGGTATTCACGGGTGTTTGTATGTAGGTCTTTGGTAATTTGGGTTTTCTCCCGCGTAAAATTGGAAGTGTCTTGGCGACGTTTCGACGAAGTCTCATTCGTCATCTTCAGGCTGGTGTCTCTTCGGCCTCGTGCTTCTAGGAGCAATGTGTGATCGCAGCTGTTTCTTCCTTTTAACTGCCAGTGGGGGTATGAACTGATTGGGTGGGAGCTTGGCTGTGTCCTGATTGGGTGGAGGTGTGTTCTGATTGGTTAGGGGCTTGGCTGGGCTCTGATTGGCTGGGGGGTTGGCTGTGCTCTGATTGGCTGGGGGTGTGTTCTGTTTGGGTGGGGGCTTTGTTGTGCTCGGATTAGTCTGAGTTGCAGCGGGATTTGAGATGGAGAGCTGCATTGCTGTTGTTTGGCTTCGCGTTCGTGGTCGTGCCATATCATCAAAGTGGGTGTCAGTTTGCTTCATGTATGGATTGGAGGGGTTTGAAATGGCTAATGATGCAGCTGTGGTCTGGTTTCTGGTCGTGCCTCATCATCGGGGTGGGTTTGGGTTTGCTTTTTGCGTGGATGTGTGGTGGTGACATCCTGTGTGGTTTTCGTGAGTGTGGGTCATTGTCATTCTTTGTGTTAGGGACTCGTTTGTCAATGAGGGTGGGTTTCCAAATGGCTGGTAGGCGGGAGGTATCATCTCGTTTATTCATGCTGTGTGGGCGTTTTTCTATCTCGATGGCTTCTCTGATTATTTTGTTGTTAAAGTGTTCAGTTTTGGCGATAGTTCTGGTATTTTTAAAGTCAATTTTATGTCCTGTGGCTTTAAGGTGTTGGACCAGGGAAGAAGTTGGTTCCTCTTTTCTGACTGAGTTCTTGTATGTATGTATGTATGTATGTATGTATGTATGTATATATATATATATATATATATATATAGATAGATAGATAGATAGATAGATAGATAGATAGATAGATAGATAGATAGATAGATAGATAGATAGATAGATAGATAGATAGATAGATAGATAGATAGATAGATAAAAGATAAAGATAAAGATAAAGATAAAGATAAAGATAAAGATAAAGATAAATAACCTTTATTGTCATTTTTATATTGTGGGCACAATGGCACACATAAAAAATGAAATTTAGTTGCCCGCTCTCAAAGTGAAACATATACAGACACACACCTAAACTATAGTAAAACATATATATAGACCCACATCCCTACATATACATAGCAAATAAATATTAAATACTGTCCATCTTGAATATATAACGCAAGGAGGAAGTTTGAGAGTTCGCAAGGTTAATGCTGTATGGAATGAAACTATGGCTGAATCTGGATGTTCTGCTACGGATACCACGAAGCCTCCTCCCAGAAGGTAACAGGGAAAACAGGTTGTGGAGAGGATGTGTAGTGTCCCAGAAAATCTTGCGGGCCCTGCTCAAGCAACGCTTCTGTGCTATGTCCTGGATGGTAGGGAGGGAACTGCCAATGATCTTTTCGGCCATCCTCACCACTCTCTGCACCGCCTTCCTGTCTGAAGCAGTGATGCCTCCAAACCAGACTGTGATGCTGTATGACAGGATGCTCTCGATTGTCCCCCTGTAGAAAGTGGTCAGGACAGGGGGAGGAAGATGTGCTTTTCTCATGCGGCGCAGAAAATGCAGGCGCTGCTGTGCCCGCTTCACCAGTTTCTCACTGTTTAGCGACCAAGTCAGCCTACTCGTTAGCTGCACACCCAGGAATTTGATGCTGGTAACCATCTCCACAGGTGAATCATTAATGCACAGAGAAGTGTGGCTGTGCCTGCCTTTTCTGAAATCAATGATCTCTTTGGTTTTTCTTGTATTTAAAACTAGGCTGTTTTCCTTACACCAGTTCACCAACCCCTCAACCTCCTTGCAGTAAGCTTCCACCTTGTCATCCTGAATAAGGCCCACTACTGTTGTATCATCGGCGAACTTCACAATATGGTTGGTGGCAAACCTAGCACAGCAGTCATGGTCAACAGGGTGAACAGCAGCGGACTTAAGACGCAGCCCTGAGGAGAACCTGTGCTCAAGAAAATGGTATTAGAGGTATTTGTTCCAACTCGCACATATTGGGGCCTGTTGGTAAGAAAATCCAGAATCCAGTTGCACAAAGGAGTGTTTAAGCCTAAAAGGCCCAGTTTGTCTACTAGATGCTGGGGAATGATTGTGTTAAACGCCGAACTGAAGTCGACAAACAGCAAACGCACATGAGTATTTCTTTCCTCCAAGTGCTTCAGGCTCAGATGGAGAACGGAAGAAATAGCATCCTCCGTAGAGCGATTTGGTCGGTAGGCAAACTGAAGTGGGTCAAATGCTGGTGGGAGGCTAGATACAATAGTGTCTTTTATCAGCTTCTCAAAGCATTTCATGATGGTGGATGTCAGTGCAACCGGACGGTAATCATTGAGGCCTGTAATTGTGGACTTTTTTGGCACTGGCAAGATGATGGCCATCTTAAAACATGATGGGACCACTGCCTGCTGCAATGAGAGGTTGAAAATATCAGTGAGAACACAAGCCAGCTCCTCTGCGCATTCCCTGAGGACACGTCCAGGGATGTTATCTGGGACTGCTGCTTTCCAAATGTTAACTGTCTGCAGTGTTTTCCGGACAGAGGTGACATCAAAGCTAGGCACTTGCTCATCAGGATGGGGCACAGCTTTCCTAGCAGGAGTACTATTTGATGCCTCAAATCTACCAAAGAGTGCATTCAGTTTGTTTAGGAAGTCTGTGTCATCCTTACATCTCGATGGAGCCACCTTGTAATCCGTAATGGCCTGGATCCCTTGCCACATTTGCCTGGTGTTTGTTTGGTCCTGAAAAAAGTTCTGAATTTTCTGGCAATGGGCTTGCTTTGCTCCTTTTACGGCACTTTTCAGATTTGCTCTGGCTGTTCTAAGTGCCAGCATGTCCCCAGATTTAAAAGCCACATTCCGTGCTTTCAGCATCTTGCGGACCTCATAAGTCAGCCACGGTTTTTCATTCGCCCTCACAACAAAGCTTTTCAGGACACAGACATCTTCTATGCACTTTTGGATATATGCAGACACCGTGGTGGCATACTCCTCAACATTTGTATGTTGGTTATCAGTAGCTGCTTCCTTAAACATGCCCCAATCTGTACATTCAAAGCAGTCTTGTAATGCTTCTATAGCTCCCTCTGTCCAAATCCTCACCTGCTTTACTGTAGGTTTCACTCTGACTAATAAAGGTTTATATGCTGGAATAAGCAGCACTGAGAGATGGTCAGAGGAGCCCAGGTGAGGGCGGGGGATAGCTTTGAAAGCCTTCTTGATGTTGGAATAAGCAAGATCCAGTGTATTGTCCCCTCTGGTTGCAAAGTCCACATATTGATGGAAATGTGGCAGGGTAGCTTTCAAATCCACTTGGTTAAAGTCTCCCACAGCAATAAATGCACCTTCTGGGTGAGTAGTTTGTAAGTCACTGATGGTATGGTGTAGAACCTTCAGGGCCTCTTCTCTGTTTGCATCAGGGGGGATATACACAGCTGTGATAATGGTAACAGAGAATTCTCTAGGCAGATAGAAGGGTCTGCATTTGATGGTCAGAAGCTCCACATCTGGGGAGCACAGACTTGAAACCACCTTGGCATTATTACACCATCTGTCATTTATATAAAAACAGACACCCCCTCCCCTGGATTTGCCACTAAGAGTAGAACTCCTGTCCAACCGAAATGTTGAAAATCCCATCAAGCTAACAGCACTATCTGGAACAGAGGGCTTTAACCAAGTCTCTGTTGCAATAATAACACAGCAATTTCTCACCTCCTGATTTGTTGTTAAATCCAGCCTTAAGTAATCCATTTTTGGTTCTAAGGAGCGAGCATTTGCAAACAAAATAGATGGAAGAGACACTCTGTAAGGTCTAGCTTTCAGCCTAGATGTTAGGCCTCCACGTTTGCCACGCTTCCTCTTCCGGTCGCATCTCCTTCTTCTGGAGATAAACAGCAGCGGAGGGAAACGTCCCAGCTGCAATGGCTGCTTCTCCACTCTGCCCCTGCGGCCCGAAACGCTGCCTTTGCTGCTTTTGCTGCTCAAAACACTGAGCACGATGCTGTTTTCCCCTCCAGCAATTCCTTTTCTTCCTCCCAGCTCCTCCAGATATTTCAGCTGATCTCTCACCCTCCGTGTCAGCTGCCGGCAACTCCCTCCCTGGTTTTCTCCTCCTCCTTCGCAGTAATCCGAAGCCATGCAGTCTCTCCTGAACAGTTTTCTCCACCGTTCCTTCCACGCTGAATCTCTTCATCTCCAATATGGACTGACGTTCGTATGAAAGTCTAGCAGCCCAACTCAGCTTAGTTGTCCCTATTTCCGAAAAGTGTTTCAGTCCGGATTGTACATTTCCCTCCCTAACCCCCACACCTTTGAGAGCTGAAGCAGCCGCAGCCAAGCAAGGCGCCGCCATCTTTAAAAAGTGGAATGGAATAGATAGATAGATAGATAGATAGATAGATAGATAGATAGATAGATAGATTGATAGATAGATAGATAGATAGATAGATAGATAGATAGATAGATAGATAGATAGATAGATAGATAGATAGATAGATAGATAGATAGATAATCTCCTTCATGGATTACTGCCTTGTCGTGGCGAAGGGGCTTGCGTAACTCTTTCCAAAAGGCCACACTTGGAATACTGCATCCAGTTTTGGTCACCACATTACAAAAATGATGTTGAGACTCTAGAAAGAGTACAGAGAAGAGCAACAAAGATGATCAGGGGACTGGAGGCTAAAACATATAAGGAACGGTTGCTGGAATTGGGTATGTCTAGTTTAATGAAGAGAAGGACTAGGGATGACATGGTAGCAGTGTTCCAATATCTCAGGGGCTGCCACAAGGAAGAGGGAGTCAAGCTATTCTCCAAAGTACCTGAAGGCAGGACAAGAAGCAACGGATGGAAACTAACCAAAGAGAGAAGCAACCTAGAACTAAGGAGAAAGTTTCTGACAGAACAATTAATCAGTGGAACAACCTGCCTCCAGAAGCTGTGAATGCTCCAACACTGGAAGTTTTTAAGAAGAGACTGGACAGCCATTTGTCTGAAATGGTATAGGGTTTCCTGCCTGAGCAGGGGGTTGGACTAGATGACCTCCAAGGTCCCTTCCAACTTTATTATTATTATTATTAAGAGGATGTATAGCGTCCCAGACAATACTGTGGACCCTGCTCAAGCATCGCTTATATGCTATGTCCTGAGTAGAAGGAAGTGAACTACCAATAATCTTTTCTGCCATCCTCACCACTCTTTGCACCCAACTCGCACATACTGGGGCCTATCAATAAGAAAATCAAGAATCCAGTTGCACAAAGGAGTATTAAAGCCTAAAAGGCCCAGTTTGTCTACTAGATGCTGAGGAACAATTGTATTAAATGCTGAACTGAAGTCGCCCTTACAACACGATGGAGCTACCTAATAGTCTGTAATGGCTTGGATGCCTTGCAACATACACCTGGTGTTTGTCAGGTCCTGAAAAAAGTTCTGAACTTTCTGACAATGGGCTTGCTTTGCTCTTTTTATGGCACTTTTCATTTTTTTTTAAAGTTTTATTATTATTATTATTTTAAACACAGTTCAATAATAATTATTCAACAAAAACGTGTTGTCTGAGTATCTTATTCACTAATACAAATTAAATTCCTAATCCCTAAATCTTTTCTCTAACCATTGATAAAATAGGTCCCAAGTTTGAAAATATTCTGTTTCTTCTTTTTCTTTCAACCTTAAGGTAAGTCCATTTCCGCACAGTCTAATATTTTTTTGATTATTTCTTCTTCTGGTGGTATTTCTTCATTCTTCCAATATTGTGCAAATATAATTCTTGCCGCTGTTATCACATGTAGAATCAAATATGTACTTTGCTTATCAAGTTTTTCTGGCATTATACCTAGTAAAAAAAAAAATCAGGTTTATAGTCTATGTGTTTCTCTAACATTTTTTCTAACCAAGTGTGGATTATTGTCCAATATCTCCTTGCTTTAACACATGTCCACCACATATGATAATAAGTACTTGGTTTGTGTTTACATTTCCAACATTTCTCTGACATGTTTTTAAACATTTTTGCTAATCTTGTTGGTGGCAAATGCCATCTATAAAACATTTTATATAAGTTTTCTTTGTATGAAGCTGACATTGTCAATTTATAGTTTCTTTCCCACAAACCTTCCCACTTTTCTAAGTCTATATTATATCCCTCCTTCATGGATTACTGCCTTGTCGTGGCGAAGGGGCTTGCGTAACTCAAGCTATGAGCTATGCCGTGCACGGCCACCCAAGACGGACAGGTCATAGCAGAGAGTTCTGACAAAATGTGATCCACTGGAGAAGGAAATGGCAACCCACTCCAGTACCTTTGCCATGAAAACCCCATGGACAGTACTAAAAGGCAAAAAGATATGACGCTGGAAGATGAGCCCCTCAGGTCGGAAGGTGTCCAATATGCTACTGGGGAAGAGCAGAGGGCTAGTACTGGTAGCGCCAGAAAGAGTGAAGCGACTGGGCCAAAGCCGAAAGGACGCTCAGCTGTGGATGCATCTGGTGGTGAAAGGAAAGTCTGATGCTGTAAAGATCTTTTCTCCATAGGAACCTGGAATGTAAGATCCATGAATCAAGGCAAGCTAGACGTGGTCAAACAAGAGATGACAAGACTGAACATCGACATCTTAGGAATCAGCGAACTAAAATGGACAGGAATGGGTGAATTTAATTCAGAGGACCATCGGGTATACTACTGCGGGCAAGAATCCCTCAGAAGAAATGGAGTAGCCTTCATACTCAATAAAAGAGTAGGAAAAGCAATACTGGGATACAATCCCCCAAATGACAGAATGATCTCAGTTCGAATCCAAGGCAAACCATTCAATATCACAGTAGTCCAAGTCTATGCCCCAACCACTGGTGCTGAAGAGGATGAAACTGACCGGTTCTATGAAGCCCTACAGCACCTTATAGAATTAACACCAAAAAATGATGTCCTTATCATCATGGGGGATTGGAATGCTAAAGTAGGAAGCCAAAAGATAACCGGAATAACAGGCAAGTTTGGCCTTGGAGTACAAAATGAAGCAGGGCACAGGCTGATAGAATTTTGTCAAGAGAATACGATGGTCATAGCAAACACTCTTTTCCAACAACCCAAGAGACGGCTCTACACATGGACATCACCAGACGGTCAACACAGAAATCAGATTGATTATGTGCTCTGCAGCCAAAGATGGAGAAGCTCTATACAGTCAGTAAAAACAAGACCAGGAGCTGACTGTGGCTCAGATCATGAGCTTCTTGTTGCAAAATTTAGGCTTAAATTGAAGAAAGTAGAGAAAAGCACTAGGCCACTCAGGTATGAACTAAATCATATCCCTGATGTATATACAGTAGAGGTGACAAATAGATTTAAGGAATTAGATCTGATAGACAGAGTGCCTGAAGAACTATGGACAGAGGTTCGCAACATTGTACAAGAGATAGCAACTAAAACCATCCCAAAGAAAAGAAATGCAAGAAAGCAAAATGGCTGTCTGAGGAAGCTTTGCAAATAGCTGAGGAAAGAAGGGAAGCGAAAGGCAAGGGAGAAAGAGAAAGATACACACAATTGAATGCAGAATTCCAGAGAATAGCTAGAAGAGATAAGAATGCCCTCTTAAATGAACAGTGCAAAGAATTAGAAGAAAACAATAGAATAGGGAGGACCAGAGATCTCTTCAAGAAAATTAGAGATATGAAGGGAACGTTTCATGCAAAGATGGGCATGATAAAGGACCAAAATGGCAGGGACCTAACAGAGGCAGAAGAGATTAAGAAGAGGTGGCAAAATTACACAGAAGAACTATACAAGAATGAGCTTAGCGTCCCTGATAACCACGATGGGGTGGTCACTGACCTTGAGCCAGACATCCTAGAATGTGAAGTGAATGGCCTTGGAGAAGCTGGAGCAACAACAAAGCTATGGAGGTTCAGTATTCCGCTGACTATTCAAAATCTTAAAAGACGATGCAGTAAAAGTTTGCTACACTCAATTTGCCAGCAAATTTGGAAAACTCAACAGTGGCCACAGGATTGAAAAGATCAGTTTACATTCCAATTCCAAAGAAAGGCAATGCCAAAGAATGTTCAAAACTATCGCACCATTGCACTCCTTTCACATGCTAAAAGTTTGCTTAAATCCTACAAGCTAGACTCCAGTATATGTGGATCGAGAACTTCCAGAAATACAGTCAGGATTTCGAAGAGGCAGAGGAACTAGAGATCAAATGCCAACATACGCTGGATCATGGAGAAAGCTAGGGAGTTCCAGAAAAACATCTACTTCTGCTTCTTTGACTATGCTAAAGCCTTTGATTGTGTGGATCACAACAAATTGTGGCAAGTTCTTAAAGAGATGGGAGTACCAGACCATCTTATTTGTCTCTTGAGAAACCTATATGCGGGTCAAGAAGCAACAGTGAGAACTGGACATGGAACCACTGATTGGTTCAAAATTGGGAAAGGAGTCTGGCAAGGCTGCATACTGTCACCCTGCCTATTTAACTTATATGCAGAGCACATAGTGACAGATTTTATTTTCCTGGGCTCCAAGATCACCGCAGATGGGGACTGCAGCCAAGAAATTAAAAGACGCTTGCTCCTGGGGAGGAAAGCTATGGCAAATCTAGACAGCATACTAAAAAGCAGAGACATCACCCTGCCAACAAAAGTACGTATAGTCAAGGCCGTGGTTTTCCCAGTTGCAATGTATGGCTGTGAAAGTTGGACCATAAGAAAGGCTGAGCGCCAAAGAATTGAGGCCTTTGAACTATGGTGCTGGAGAAGACTCCCGCGAGTCCCTTGGACTGCAAGGCGTTCAAACCGGTCAGTCTTAGAAGAGATCAACCCTGACTGCTCTTTAGAAGGCCAGATCCTGAAGTTGAAACTCAAATACTTTGGCCACCTAATGAGAAGGAAGGACTCACTGGAGAAGAGCCTAATGCTGGGAAAGATTGAGGGCAATAGAAGAAGGGGACGACAGAGAATGAGGTGACTGGATGGAGTCACTGAAGCAGTAGGAGTGAGCTTAAATGGACTCCAGAAGATGGTAGAGGACAGGAAGACCTGGAGGAACATTGTCCATGGGGTCGCGATGGGTCGGACACGACTTCGCAACTAACAACAACAACAAGAACAATATTATATCCAGAATTCTTTGCCCATACTATCATTGTCTCTTTTACTTGTTCATCTTCCATTTTGAAATTTAATAAGAAATTGTACATTTTTTTAATTAACTTTTCATCAGAAGTTAATAATGTCCGATCTGTTCTTTGTAAAATCCATACTGTTTAATATCTTTATCATATCTGACTTGCATTTGTAAATGTGACCACCATGTTAAATCGATGCCCTGATTTTCGATCTCTTGCCTGGATTTTAAGTTCTCTTCAGAATTTAGAATATCTTTGTATGTCCATATTTTGTTGAGACTGACTAGATTTGGATGTACGAATGCTTCCATTGTTGAAAGCCATCCTGGAATTTTCAAATAAATTTACATTTTATTTTTTCCCAAGTTAATAATAATGCGTTTCTAATGTAGTGGTTTTGGAAGTATTTATGTACTTTATTTTTTCCATACCATAGAAAAGCATGCCAACCAAGTTGTAGGTCATGTCCCTCCAGATACAGCAATCTTTTATTTCTAAGAGTTATCCATTCTTTTATCCATGTTAACACTGATGCTTGATAATATAAAACACAATCTGGCAAGCCAAAGCCTCCATTTCCCTTGGCTTCTTGTAACATTTTCAATTTAATTCTAGCTTTCTTTCCTTGCCAGATAAATTTTTGAATTAGAGAGTTTAAATCTTCAAAGAATTTTTTCTCCAGTTTTATAGGTATCGTTTGAAATAAAAATAATATTTTTGGTAATATATTCATTTTCACCGTAGCAATTCTTCCTAACATCGACAGTTGAAGATTCTTCCATTTTTCCAAATCAAGCTTTATTTGGTTTAACAATTTAATGTAATTATCTTCTTTTATTGTTGAACATCTTGCTGTCAAATATATTCCCAAATATTTGACCTTTTTGACTATTTGCAATTCTATTTTTTCTGATAATTGCTTTTTTTGTTTATCTTTAAGATTTTTAACTATCACTTTAGTTTTTTCTTTGTTTATCTTTAATCCTGCTATCTCTCCAAATTGTTCTATCTTTTCCAACAGTTTAGGAATCATCTCTAAAGGTTCCTCTAGAACAGGCATGTCAAACTGCCGGCCTGCATCTAAAAATACTAATGCCAGTTGTTTTCCTGGATGCAGTTCATAATATTCCAATATATCTCATATTACTCTCAAATTATTTTTTATTTGTCTCTTTGGCAAAAATCCGTTTTGGTCTGGATGTATAAATTCAGTCAAAAATCTTTTCAGCCTCTCAGCTATTACTGAAGTGAAGATTTTGTAGTCCACATTTAATAGTGATATTGGTCTATAGTTTTTTATCTGGGTCAAATCTGAATCCTCTTTTGGTATCAAAGTAACATTTGCTTCTGTCTATGTATTTGGGAGTTTTGCCTCCAATAAAAGTTCGTTACATACATCTTTCAATGGTGAACTTAATGAATCTTGTAAGCATTTATAAAACTCTGCCGGGAGTCCATCTGGTCCCGGTGTTTTTTCATTTTTTTGTCTTTTTATTGCCTCTGTCAATTCCATCATTGTTATTTTTTCATTTAACATAGTCTTAAAAGTTTTCTGGAATTTTTGGTAAATTATATTCTTCCATATATTGAGTAATTTTCTCCCATGGAGTTTCTTTCTTGTCGTACAGTTTCTCATAGTATTCTTTAATTATCTTTTTTATTGCTTCATTTTTAAATTGTAAACAGCCTTATTCATCTAATAAATTGTTTATCAATTTTTTCTCCTTCTGTTTTTTAAGTTTATAAGCTAACCATCTTCCTGGTTTGTTTGCATTTTCAAAGAGGTTTTGCTTTGCCCTTTTAATTTGTTGTGCCAATTTTTCTGATTCTGTTAAATTTAATTTATGTTTTATTATTTCCATTTGTCTTTTCAATATTTTCTTTTGTGGGTTTATTTGTAGTTCAAGTTCTAATTTTTTAAATTCTTCTCTTAACAACTGACATTGTTGTCTCTTTTCTTTATTTTTTTTTTTGCCGTGTATGTTATCGCTACGCCTCGAAAATATGCTTTGGCTGTATCCCATACATTTTGTAATGTTGTATCTTCTTTATTTTCTTTGAAGAAAAATTCCATTTCTTTTGTTGCTAAGTCTATAAATTCTTTCTCTTTTAATATAGATTGATTCAAAGTCCATCTTAATTTTTTCTGCATTCCTTTCCACACCATTTTTAAGGGGTTATGATCTGCCCAAGTCCCTAATTCTATTTCAATTTCCTGCATATTAACCCTTAATTCAGGCATCGTCCAAATCATAACAATTCTAGACCAAGATTTATGACTATTAGAATAAAATATGTATTGTGATTTTCCTGGATTCGTTTCTCTCCAGATATCTTGTATACCAATTTCCTCTATCATATTGAAAAAAGTCTTAGGTAATCTTTTTCTCCCTTGTTTCCCTGATTTACTGCTTTTATAGTCTAATGTCCCGTCTACTATTGCACTGAAATCCCCAATTAAGCATATATTTTGGTATTCCATTTCTACTATTTTTCTGTGAAGGTTTTGATAAAATTCTTCTTGTTTATTATTTGGTGCATATATTGCTATCAAAAGTATCTGTTTTTGTCTTTAATCTTTAAACATTCCATTCAATACATCTAGTCATCTAGTCTTTTAACTCTTATTCAAAACATTTTTTTTAATTTTCTTAGATTCAGTCACATTTAAGTATCTAAAACATTTCCTTTATTTAAATCATTTCAACTTTTTTATGTTACTCATAGCAAGAAAAAGAACACAAAAGAGAAAAAAGCATACTATATTGTTTAGAGAATTCATCCCTCTTAAAATAATATATTCCAATTTTTTTCTATTTCTTTAACCATATTCAAACAAATGTTTCTTTTTTAAGTATTCTCTCTGGTTGTTCCCATCATCTATTTTCTTGGTTTCCATCTTAATCTTTTTCCTTTGCCCAATATCTTTCTTAATCAGTGTATTTTGTTGAATCAAAAGGTTTTTCCGTATGTTCATAAATGTTGCTGTAAATATAAATGTTGAGGTCCGAAGGAGGAAGCAATCCTTGAAAACGGAGACATTATTCTCTGTTTTAGTTTCTTTATTTTGCATTCCTTGCCAGAAGTTTTGCTACAATACTTTGGTACATTACAAAGGAGATGCCAGAATCTGGAATTCTCTGGCTTGCGTCTGTCTTATCTTGCTAACTCCTCCCTTACTTTACTGTCATGATTTACGTCTTCCAATTAGGCTGGAGGCCAAAGATTCACTTCCCTTCCCAGTCTCCCACTTTTTCCATAATTCTCCTCCCTTCGTCTGTCATCTGATTTAACTCCAAAAATACCAGACAGTTCTGCATATCTTGTCAATGCAATAATATCCCATATTAACAGCGTTGACATCCGGCCCCCCTTACAAAAAGGACAGATCCTGTAATGTAAACAAAAGCATATATTAATGACTAGTCTTCGGTTTGTTGGGGTATTTCGTATGAAACCTTTTGATGAGCCTGTCAGCTTTCACCTCACTGGATTTCACCCAAGTGGCTTCAGACATCGGGTATCCCTTCCATTGTACTAGGTACTGCAATTTCCCTTTAAAAATTCTAGAATCAAGAATATGTTTCACTTCATAATGGGTCTGTCCCGCAACTATGAGGGGCCCAGGTGCTTTCTTTGGGGAGGTCTTAAAGTGGAGCCCCGATAAGGTTTTAACAAGCTACTGTGGAAGACAGGGTGAATTTTACCCAAAAGTCTAGGGAGTTTCAGTTTTACAGTGACTGGATTGATGACCTTTACGATAGGAAAAGGCCCTAAGAATTTCGGTCCTAACTTCTTGCTGGGTAATTTGAGGCATAAATATTTGGTTGACAAATAAACCTTTTCCCCAACCTGGAACGTTCTTTGGGGAGCCCTCTTTTTGTCAGCTTGTTTTTTATAGGTTGCAAAAGTCTTTTTTAAAGCAGAGTTAGTGTTCTTCCAAACTTCCTCCCATCCCCTCACCCATTGGTCAAGTGTCTGGGAATCGGTTGGCACTTGGGGATATTCAGGAATTGGACTGAACTCTTTGCCTGTGGCTACTCTGAAAGGTGTGTAGCTGGTGCTGCTGTGCACAGAATTGTTATACGCCACCTCTGCGAAAGGGAGGAGGTCAGTCCAGTTCGTCTGTTGATAAGACACGTAGCATCTGAGATATTGCTCCACCATTTTGTTAGCGGCTTCTGCAGCTCCGTTGGTGGCCGGATGAAAAGCAGATGACAAGCCTTGAGATGATCCAATTAATTTAAGAAAACTCCTCCAGAACTTTGCTGTGAACTGCACCCCCCTGTCTGAGATTATTCACTTAGGGGCGCTGTGCAGTCGGTAGATATGTTTCAGGAACAATTTAGTCAGTCGTTGAGCGGATGGGAGTCCTTTGCAGGCGATGAAATGAGCATGCTTCGAAAACAGGTCTATTACAGTCTAGATGACAGTATTTCCTCTACTCTCAGGTAGGTCTACGATAAAGTCCATAGCTGTTTCTTCCCAGGGTTGGGAAGGGTCTGCCACCGGCTGCAGTAATCCAGGGGTTTTCCCCGGTATTCTTTTCATTGTAGCACATACGGTACAACTCTTCACATAGTTTTCTACATCTCGTTTCAGTCCCGGCCACCAAAATTGCCGGCGGGTGAGATGTAGTGTTTTTAGATATCCAAAGTGTCCAGCCTGCTTTACATCATGGCTGTGTTTGAGAGCATTGAGACGAAGGGATTCGGGCAAATACAGTTTCCCCCCTTTGCAAGCCAAACCCTCCCGGCACGTCAAGGAGGTTTGGTTATCTTTGAACCATTGATCGGTGAGGAGCTCTCGTTTTATTTTCTTTGCCGCAGGGTCATCCGGATTTGGGACCCTGCGAGGCGTGATTTGTGTAACAGGTTGTGGATTGGAGATAATCGCCTCGTTGACTTCTTCACGTTCGCTTTTGTATTGGGGCAATCTGGATAGCGTATCAGCTAGGAAGTTTTTTCCCCCTGGTATGTACTTTAGAGTAAAGTTGAAGCAGTTAAAGTACTGTGCCCACCGTACTTGCTTTGGGGACAATTTGCGAGGAGTTTTCAGCGCCTTTAGGTTTTTGTGATCTGTCCATACTTCGAATGGCACCTTGCTCCCCTCCAGGTAGTGTCGCCAGTTTAACAGCCCCCATCTAATTGCGAAGGCCTCCTTCTCCCATATTGCCCATCTCCGTTCACTTTCCGTAACTTTTTTGGAGGTGTAGGCGCAGGGTTGCAGGACTCCCTTCTTGTTCTTTTGAAGCAATACAGCTCCAACTGCCACATCACTGGCGTCGGCTTGAATTACAAAGGGCTCCCCTAGACAGGGGTGCTTTAGGACTGGTTCAGCAGCAAATAGTCTTTTTAAATTCTCAAAAGCTGTTTGACAGAAATCGTCAATAAAATATATATATATAAAAAAGTATCTGTTTTTGATTTAAAAATATTTCTACTATTAATATTCTTCCTTCTTCATCTGCATAAATCATTTTGGAATCTATTGTCTCTTTAACATATATAACTACTCCTCTTTTTTTTGTTGAGCTGATGTATAATAAAGTTTTCCAAGTTTTGGATTTTCCAAAAATTTATGATGTTGTTTTTTTATGTGTGTCTCTTGCAAACAAATTATATCAATTTTTAATTTCTGTAGTTGTTTGAAAATTCTTTTCCTTTTTGATGGGGAATTCAATCCATTTATATTCACTGAAAAAATTCCATTTTCCTTCTCCATTTTGATTTACTTATATTTAGGTCTTGTTGATCTCTTAATCCCCTGCTCTCTTACTGTTCACTCATCCTCTTGATTCGTCTTCTCTTTTTCTTCTTCCACTTGTGTAGTTGTTTCCTCTATTGTTTGTTCTGTCTTTTTCTGGCTTTTTCCATCCTCTTGTTGATATTGTGTTCTTTCTCCCAGAAATGCTGTATATCTTTCATCAAAATCCTCTGCCTTCCACACTGAATCCAATCGATATCTTGTATTATCCCAATTGATTAGAATCCCTTCTGGCATCAGCCATCTAAAATTTACTCCTTTTGCAATCAGCTTTGTAGTCAAGAAATGATATTGTCTTCGAGTATCCCTTATTCTCTTGGGAATCTGTTTCAACACTACCATTTCTTTATCTTTATATTGTAATGGATCTTCTTAATATCTCATCCCTCATTGTTTTCTTCATAAATCTTACATGGACTTCTCTGGGCAATTTGTGTTTCCTTGCATAACTTGAATTCATTCTAAATATTTCATCCACTTCTTGCTGCATCTTCGATCTTTCCATTTCTAGGGCCTCTGCTAATAGATTAATAATCACTTCTGCTATATTTTCCTCTTTATCTTCGGGTATGTTCTGGAATCTCAAATAGTGTACCGCCTTCTCCATTTCCAAAGCAGCAACCGCTCCTTCTAGGGTTTTGATTTGCTTGTTCTGATCTTTCATTCTCTGTCATTAGTGCTTCAATTTTTCCCCCAGTATCTTCTGATTGATCTTCCACCTTCTGAATTCTTTGTTCATTTTTAAGGATCATTTGTTGGTGAACCTCAAATTGTGTCTTTATGTCAAGCATTTGTTCATTTAGCTTATCAAGATTGCTTTTTGTTTCTTGATGATTCTTCTGCATCATTTCTTGCATTAGTTGTAAAGTCGCATGCATCTCATTTTGGAGATTGTTTGCCTTCTCTCGTTGTAACATTGCTTCAATAGATCCCTGACTTGCTGGACTAGATGTTCCAGAAGAGGGTGCAGAAGCAGTTTTTTTTGTAATTTTAGTGAGGTTTGGTGCACTCATTGTTCAATCAGGCAGATTTTGTAAATCCACAGGGAGAAGAAAAAAAAAAAAGCCAACTGCTTTAGGCTATAATCCAACTTTAAAAAGGAGCCCACTATTTTAGGCTATAATCCAAGTTTAAAAGGGAACCAACTGCTTTAGGCTATATTCCAAGTTTAAAAGGGAGCTAACTGCTTTAGGCTATAATCCAAATTTAAAAAGAAGCCAACTGCTTTAGGCTATAATCCAGGTTTAAAAGGGAGCCAACTGCTTTAGGCTAATCCAAGTTTTTAAAAAAAACCAACTACTTTAAGCTGTAATCCAGCAAAATAAAAAACACCAACTGCATAAGTCTAATCCAAATATTTCTGTCAGTTCAAAGATATTAGAGAAAAAAAGGAAAAAGGAAAAGGAAAAAAAAACCCTGTCTCTAAATAGTTTCTATAATAGTTATGTCTAAAGTTGAAAGATGTAGTTAAAAAAATCTTTGTTTTTTCTTTTGTAGAAACACAGGATGTTCTTTGTTTAGCACAGGTGTTGTTTCAAGGTCATCACTCTTCTGATTTTTTCTGTATTATTGTAGTATCTTCCTTCACCACTAGATGTCCTCGTTAGTTATAGTGTCTCTATCCAGTAGTAAAACTTTTATTTAAAATGTTCTTTCACAACAAAGTAAAAAAAGAACTTCCCAAATCAAAAAAATTAGTCAACAACAGATTATCATTTTTTCTTTTCAATCAGTCTCGAATCTTTTCTGCATATTTTTTATATTCCTTAATTTTGTTCCCCCATTCCAGATTTCTCGCCGCTTTTAACTCTCTTCTTCCCAAGTCTTCCTGGGGTTTTTTACTTTTAAAAGTTATCCAATTCAGGGAATTATATTTTAAAAGTCCATAGCGAAGAGAAAGAAGAATATCACCCAGATCAAACACGTTGTTGACAGTCAGCTGTTTGGCGGTGCTGCCGCGGCTCTTCGCTTCTTCCCGGGCTGTCTGGCTTGGGCTGTCTGGCTTGCCGGCAGCCTTTCTCCTGCCTGTTTAAAGAGTTTCCTCAGTCCATTTGGGCCAACCGCCATTGCCTCCGAACTCCCAAGTTTTCCCTTCCTCCTCGTTGCCTCTCCAGGGCGACTTTCTGACCTCTTTGGGTCTGCAGACGAAGCGAAATCGGACTAGGAAACTGGAGCTCCGGTTTCTTTCATCCATGTCGCCATGACGCCCGGGATGAACTCTTTTTATGGCACTTTTCAAATTAGCTCTGGCTGTTCTAAGTGCCAGCATATTGCTGGATTTAAAAGCCACATTCCATGCTTTCAACATCTTGCGAACCTCATATTTCATCCATGGTTTTTCATTAGCCCTCAAAACAATGATTTTAAGGACACAGACATCGTCAATGCACTTTTGAATATATGCAGACACAGTGGTGGCATACTCCTCTACTTTTATATGTTGGTTATCTGTTGCCGCTTTTTTAAACATGTCTCAATCTGTGCATTCAAAGCAATCTTGTAATGCTTCTATTGCTCCCTCCACCCAAACCCTCACTGTTGGTTTCTCTATGAGTAATAAAGACTTATATGCTGGGATAAGCAGCACTGAGAGATGGTCAGAAGAGCCCAGGTGAGGGTGGGGGATAGCTTTGAATGCATTCTTGATGTTAGAATAAGCAAGATCCAGTGTATTCCCCCCTCTGGTTGCAAAGTCCACATATTGATGGAAATGGGGGAGAGTAGCTTTCAAACCAACTTGATTAAAATCACCCACTACAATAAAAGCACCCTCCCAGTAAATATTTTGTAAGTCACTGATGGAATGATAGAGAACATTCAGGGCCTCTTCTCTGTTTGCATAAGGAAGAATATACACAGCTGTGATAATGATAACAGAAAGTTCTCTAGGCAGATAGAAGGCTCTGCATTTGATAGTCAAAAACTCCACATCAGGGGAGCACAGACTTGAGACCACCTTGGCATTATTACACCATCTGTCATTTATATAAAAACAGACACCCCCTCCACAGGATTTGCCACTAAGAGCAAAACTCCGCTCCAGCTGAATCTGGGCTATGGGGGGGGGGGGAGGCGGTGATCAAAAACATCCCAACGGAGCTGCTTCAAAAGTTCTTGGGTGCGTCTAGCGGTGTGCCAGCGAGCATTATAGTGAACCAACACAACACCGGAAGTGGTGCCATAGAAAATCCTGCTAAATGTGAAGATGCCAAAGGAGTACTGACAGTGAAGTTCATGGAGCATGGTTCGACCATCAATTCAGAAGTCTACTGTGAAACATTACAAAAACTCAGATGAGTGATCCATAACAAGCGTCGGGGCATGCTGACGTTGGTTCATGATAATGCTTGCCCGCACACTGCTAGATGCACCCAAGAACTTTTGAAGGAGTTCCGTTGGGATGTTTTTGATCACCCCCCCTATAGCCCAGATTTGGCGCCAAGCGACTACTACTAAGGAATTTAAAACCTTGTAAGACGTTATGACAAGTGCCTCAATTTGAATGGCAATTATGTAGAAAAGTAATGTAATGTTGTAGTTTTCTAATGTGTATAATAAAAGTTCTGTATCTGCGAGTGTCTGTCATTGATAACCAAATGGAGGTTTATTTCCGAATTGCCCTCGTACTTAGGGTGACATTAGGTATGTGTTGGTTGAGGACATTAATGTATATTTACTTTTGTATGAAGATGCTGCTTTATTACCAGCTGAGAACCCAAATAAATTGCAATAAATGTTAAATAGATTGTATTATGTTATAATGAATATGGATCTGAAATTAACATATTAAAGAATAAAAAACTTGTTTGAAAGTTTGACAGGGAAAACAAAGTGAATGGTTGCAAGTTGTACATAAATGAGAAAAAAGTTGATTAAGAAGATCAGTTTGTGTATCTGGGTAGAATACTTACTAAAGATTAAAAGATGGTTAGATGTGCAAATGCTATCAGAAAAGTACTGGGTAGCATGTGATTGGTTGCAAGAAATGATGAATGTTGACATAAGTTATGTCTTGGTGTGAGAGCCTGTTTCTGCCCTCATTGTTATGTAGAAGTAAAAATTACAGTACATATGTCAAGAAAAGCAACTGAATACAGTGGGAATAGGGAACTTAAGTGTTTAATAAAACAAGAAGAGGTAGGTCAAGAATGAATGGGTGCCATATGAACATAGAATATGAAAGTGAGTGACTGCTATAAAAGAAAAATGATGTGGTAATTTGATGATATAGAGATGATACATAAAGGAAGAGGGACTGAATGGAGAGGAAGTAGAAAACTGAGAAAGTCATAGCCACATGGTGTTAATTATTATTAGTGTATGGCATTGTTACATTAGCCAGGAGACCACAATGCTATTGAAGAGTAGTAGTTTGGCTGCCAATTTACCAGCTCTGTTGTGAGATACGCTCATGCGCTTCCCAAGTTGCGCCACAGGAGGACGAGCTAGTTTCACACCAGAAAGAAATACAAGCGGCTCTTCCTATAGCATCATCCAAGGCCCCCTCCCTTCTCTGGAGCCACCTTGCAAATGGGTATCACAACCAGGAAGGTTCAGAGCCAGCAGGAATCTGACTGCCTGTACGGAGCACCAACTCATCTCCTCACCGAAGTGGTACCTATTTATCTACTTGCATAGAACATGCTTTCAAACTGCTAGGTGGACAGATGCTGAGGCGAGTGACAGGAGCTCACCCCACCTCTGTTCAAACCACTGGAACAGAGACCATCTCCAGCGTCATTAAGTCATTGAGCCACTGTGCCTCTCCATGGAGTTATTTCCTATTCATTTTTCTTATCTCACCTCTTTTTCATATCTTTCCTGCACTTTGCATAAGGCTGCATTCTCCAAAAAGCACCACAATGAGTACCTTTGTAAGTATACATATGTATATAAGTACAAGTAGAAAGTGAGAATAACTCCTTAGCAAACAATGCTATCCTGTTTATTGGGTTGTCTAGCTCCAGATCACTAATTAAATAACTGAGTTTATTATGTGAATGTACTGATAGGTTTACCACTTAAATCTTATACAGCATCCAGAATCAGTCTATAAATATAATAAAATAAATATTTTCCCAGACTTCAGTCAACAAGCTAAACAAATATTTTCAGCAGGGTATCTTTTGCACGTTCTAATACTCTCTTTGCAATTTTCTACTTGATTATCATTCTGGACTCTCATCCAGATTGGTTCTGGATCAACTCATCTACATGACATAGATCTTTTTGAGGGTGTAGATTATGTTTTTCTTGTTATGCATCAGTTTATTTGATGCTAGAAGAAAGCTTAAATTTGTTATTGTTTTGTAACACTGAGGCTGTGAGCTTAGCTGGTTTCTAATGGCTTTGTTCTGCTTTTATAGTAATCCCCACCTCATGAGCACAAGAAATTATTTATTATTATCCACACCTGGAATACAGCATCCAGTTTTGGTCACCACATTACAAAAAAGATGTTGAGACTTTGGAAAAAGTGCAGAGAAGACCAACTAAGATGATTAAAGGCCTGGAGACTAAAACATATGAAGAACGGTTGCAGGAATTGGGTATGGCTAGTCTAGAGAAAAGTAGGACTAGGGGTGACATGATAGCAGTATTCCAGTATTTGAGGGGCTGCCACAATAAAGAGGAGATCAACTTATTTTCCAAAGCACCAGAAGGCAAGACAAGAAACTAATCAAGGAGAGAAGCAACCTGGGATTAAGGGGAAATTTCCTAACAGTGAGAACAATTAACCAGTGGAACAGCTTGCCTTCAGAAGTTGTAGGTGCTTCATCACTGGAGGTTTTTAAGAAAAGACTCGACAGCCACCTGTCTGAAATGGTATAGGGTCTCCTGCTTGAGCAGGGGGTTGGACTAGAAGACCTCCAAGGTCCCTTTCAGCTCTATTCTGACTTTAGATCTGTGTCACCTAAGTATGATAGAGAAAGAATGCATGCAGCCTTAGTCTTAATTATTCTAGAGTAAAAAAAATAGGCTTCATTTTCTTTCACTATGTAAGTGTCTAGGTCAGCAGCTTTTCCTTGCTTATATAAGCAATATGCACTGAACTTGCCTCACAGTCTGAGTTCAGGTAAATTATTATTACCATCACCACCTTGCTGTGCGTACACACACAGCCTTCACAGTGCAGTGCAATTTACACCTAGGGTGTAGGAGATTACCAAGCGGAGCCCGAGGGCAGGGTCAAACACAGCTGTGCAGCAGCTAAGCAGAGCAGAACACCCAGATCAGCACATCATAGCTAAAAACCCCAGCAGTGGCCAGGTAACTGAAGGGCAAGAAGGCAAGGAGGAAAAGGATAAGTACAAAACACTTGTGGACAGGGAGGAAAGGGATAAACTTTCAAGGCAGGGAATACAGGGTTAAGAGCAAAGCATTTCCTAGAAAACAGCCTGAGATTTCCAGCAAAAAGAACTGCACATCACTTCATAAAGGGCCAAGAACTTTTGTAAAATTAAAAATTTTAAATCTCTGGACTTCTGGTTTTGCGCTGTAGCAGCCTAGGGATTGCGGAGCTCCGCACCCAAGGCTGGTTTCTCCCTGCCAGGGGACCCTAAATGGGTCTTAAGTTGCCCCGGAGAGGCGACGAAGAAGGAGCGGACCCCCATAGATCACGGAAAGATGGAGGTCAATCCGTTTGATCCGGGGGAAGCACTCCAACCCGACAGGAGAAAGGCTAGCTGCACATCAGTGACTAGCCCAAGCTACCAGCAGCCAAAGTCCAAAAGCACTAACTATAATAACTGTGAACAGCGTGCTTGGAACTGGGTGAGAATATCAATCTTCTCTCTTCTATTTTGTAACTGATTTCCTGGAAAAGATCCCCAAGAAGCAAAAAATCCTCCAAAAGTGAGAAGGGAGGGGATCGCACCCCCACCCTTCCATAGACAGAAGCGGCGATTTAATTTTTATGGGGGACAGAAATAGATTGAAATGAAGTTAATAATACTACAGGCTGGATAAATCTGAAAATTATGAAAACCATTAAGATTTTACATCTGAAAGAGTATTGATGAAATTACAAAAAAAAACCACTTTGTTTTAAAAGTTGGAAATTGAATAGCTACTGACATCTAGTGGAGGATTAGAGCATAGAACAGCAGCTGCATTGACTCAGAAATTGGCAAGACGCCCAGAAATAAAGAACTTGTTCCTTTGAACCTCAGTGACTTCTAGCCAAATAGAGAACAGCTGGGAACAGAGGAAAGAAAATACACTGGGCCACCTACTACACATTGAGAACTATATTTGTTTTAAAAACTACTGACCTTCTGGGATTATAAACACTTACTGAGCTGTGATCTCTAAGCTCAAGAATAGTCGGCAGAGAAAAACCTTGACTTTTGGCTAATCTTCTAGGGGGGAATTTGCTGGATGGTTAAACATTCTGGATTGCAATTTTGGCTGGCTGATAATTGTAAGACCCCTGAACAGAAGAACTGTTATAAAATACTGCTTTCAGTGGTGCTTTGACAATTGGAAATGCACTGGATTATAAAAACCATATATAAAGACAAGAACTATATAAGATTTAGTTGTTTGGACTTTAAGATTGGCTGGTTTAACAAGGCTAATCACAGAGACTATGGTACTGGTGAAAGAATATTTGGAGGGGGGAGATAAAATGGATGTTGCATACCTATCTAAAAGTGGTAGGAAACCACACCTAATATCTCCTGAAGACCCCAGTCTGGAATATCGGAGACCTGCAGGAGCAATACTCCAAGACAAGGCAAATATTTTCCAGGAGGAAATGTATGCAATGCTGTGACAGATTCAAATGACAATGGTTTCAAATCATGATAAGATTAAAAACAACTTTGACGACATAAATGAGCACATCTCTAACCTAAACTTACAAGTAAAAAACTCTCAGAAAATGACGATAAAGAATGAACAAACAAATCAGATAACAGAACACAAATTAGAGGACAGTGATCCAAGGAGGGAAGCTACAGATGAAGAGAACTACAGCTTAATACAAATAAAAGAAAACTTGCAAGGTTTTGCCACAACAATGGAAATGGAAAAGATATCTTATTTTTCAGGGCTTCAAAACAAACTTGAAGAGAGGAAAGAAGATCTAATAAAATGGATTATAGAGCAGCCAGGAGAATCACTAGAGTCTGGGAGACAAAAAATGTATGTCCTATCTAACTTGTCTTTCCTATTCCCAACAACATTTACAAAAATACAGGAAGAATCCCCTGGCAAGTTGAACACACTGACTTGGGAAGCTACCTGGCAAAAGAAGAAAGCTAGAGTCAGATTAAAGAGATTTGATTCGACTTACCAGATGGAGTACTATATGATTAAACACTTGTTTGAATATGGTTAAAAGAATAGATAAATTATGGATATAAAGGGGTCCCACAGTAAGAGGGATAAGATATACAAGTAGTATAGTATTTTTTATAATATATGAAATGTAAAAATATTAGGATGGTGTATGTGAATGAAAAGTTTGGATATTTAAAGGTAATTAACTTTGAGAAAATTATGACTGATAAGAATGGTTTGAATACAGAGGGGAAATTAAGCTTAAATAAGAATCTTGAAAACAGGACATATAGTGACTTAATAAGATGACTTTTATAAATACAATTGAAATATAAGCTGATCAGAAAAGACATTATATGCTGAGGTTACTGTTATTTGTACAAACACAAGAAAAATGTTTATATCCAACTTTGTATGTATCAAAAATATTAAGAACTATATTTGTTTAATGTTGACAAAAGGAGAACACTATTGGAAGAAGAATATCAAAGAAATGTATCATTAATTAATATATTGATTATGGAACTACAGAAATTAATTATTATTGATAGTTTTTTAAATATATGAACCCAGACAACACACTGTTTACTAAACACTAAAGATTGTTATTGTAAAAAATCAATAAAATATATTTTTAAAAATCAGATTTTTTAAAAAAATCTTTTTTTCATATTTTTAAATTTCTTTTTTAATTTTCAATTTCTTTTTTCAATTTTTAAATTCATTCTTCAATTTTTAAATCTTTTTTCAACTTATTTTTTTCAGTTTAAATTCTTTTTTCAGTTTTAAATGCTTTTTTACTTTTTAAAACTTTTAATTTTAAATTCCTTTTTTCAATTTTTAAAAACTCTTTTTCATTGTATATCTGTTATATACAATCAATTTTTTTTAAAAAAATTCCTTTTTCTATTAAAACATTAAAAAACAGTTTACTTATTTTCATTCTTTAGAAATTTTTAAATTCTTAACCATCTAAGAGGAAAAAATTAAAAAATCATGGGAAAAGAGACAGACACTTAAAAACAGGGAAGATAATAATGATTTTTTCAAGACAGAGAATAAAGACCCAAGAACTTTTGTAAACTATTGTAAACTGACACTTCACAGCAGGGGAAATATTTAATTTTTAGAAATTTTTAATTTTTTAAGAAACAAAAAATGTCATGGAAACAGAGACTGACATTATAGTGACTTGCAAAATATGTCATATGTTTGAGCTTATGCCCACAGAAGACCCAAACTATGTATGTATCAAATGTAAATTACTGTATATAAATTACTAGAAGAAAAAGTAAAGGGTATAGAGGCAACTCTAGCCACTCTGAAACTCAATGAACAAAGCCAGAAACCCCAACCTAAACAAGAAGACTACACCAAAATTAAACATAATAGGGAGCAAACAGCTTCTAAAAAAATGACCCCATATATAAACCTAAAGAAGAGCGATACACCCAATTTGAACACAATAGGGAACAAACAGCTTCCGTAAAAAATGACCCTATATATGAACCTAAAGGGGAAGACTGATGGAAACATGTTACTTTTAGAAGAAAACAACAACCAAGAGCAAAGCCCCTACTATCTACCCTAGCTCACTCCAATGAAGCCCCTCTGGAACTCAACAATCGCTTTCATAGCCTCCCCCTGGAAGAAAATATGCAGACACTCACAAAAGAGCATTCATCAATAGTTTCTAAAAAGGCACAACCCAACATTCCTGTGACAGGAAGAAAACTATCCCAGACTTCCCTAGGGAAAAAAGGCAAGTTTTGCTGATAGGAGATTCAATTCTTAGGGAGACAGAAACTATAGTCTGCAGACCAGATAGTCAATCTAGGCAGGTATATTATCTCCCTGGAGCAAAAATCAAAGATGTAACTGAGAACCTTACTAAAATAATCAACCCCACAGATTACTACTCCTTTCTTCTCCTACATGTGGGGACCAATGACACAACAATGAATCTGACAACAATAACAAGAGATTACGAACAGCTAGGGAAGAAAGTTAAAGAATTAGGAGCACAAGTGGTGTTTTCATCTATGCTTCCAACAAAAGGCCAACATCCAATGAGGAAGCAAAGCATTTTAGAAAATTCAGGTTTCTCACTCACTCTTTAAACTGACTAAGCTCCCCCACCCTGGGACGGAGAGCGACAGTGGGATGGACAATGACCCCCTGTTAAGTTGCCCCATAATACCTGTAACAATACCAATTGAATTAGTTGTACCTTCCTCGGGGCGCAAGGAGGGCTTGACTGCATTATTGGACACAGGCTGCACCAGGTGCCTGGTCAGCCCTGGCTTAGTGGAGAAACTGGGGATGTGGCTCAGGGAACTAAAGGTTCCTGTGGCATTCTGCCAGCTAGATGGCTTGGTAGCAGGGTGGGTTCCTGCAACGTTTGTTACAGAACCCGTAGAGATGAAGATGGGGCCCCACGAAGAAACCATCAGTTTTATTGTGGCACCAGGCATTGACAAACCCATAGTTCTGGGCTTAGTATGGCTAGTAAAATGGAACCCTTCCGTAAATTGGAGGAAACAAATATTAAAAATCAGGCAGAGACCAGTCGAGAGGGAATTGAAAGAGAAGCTGACCTTGCAGTGGCACGTGCCACCCATGAAGAAAGTGAAAGAGGAAAGTGCTGCAGCAGAGCGTGAACAAGCAAAGGGGGATCCTCAAATCCCCAAAGAGTATTGAGACTTACAAGAAGTTTTCAGTGAAAGAGATTTGGACATACTTCCCCCTCATTGTCCCACAGATTGCTCCATAGAGATAGTACCGGGGCCAAATTGCCTAAGCCAAAACTGTACTCCATGATCCCAAGAGAACTAGACGAGCTCTGATCCTTTATAGACAAGAACCTAGTGCAGAGTTTCATTCAACCAGCAAAGTCACACATGGCAGGAGCTGTACTGTTTTGGGAGAAGAAAGATGGGTCCCTCCGTCTATGTGTAGATTACCGCGGGCTCAACGCCATTTATGTTGAAAACATCTACCCCTCCCACTGATGAAAGACATGCTTGCCTACATAGCCAAGGGGAAGATTTTCACCAAGTTAGACCTAAGAGAAGCGTATTATTGGGTGCACATTAAGAAAGGGGACAAGTGGAAAACAGCCTTCAATTGCCCACTAGGATGCTTCCAATTCTGAGTGCTGCCTTTCGGACTACAAGGAGCACCAGCAGTCTTCATGCAATTAATTAACAAGGTCCTCATGAACACTTATATAATGGGGTCCTAGTTTATCTAGATAATATTTTAATCTACACTGAAACCAAGGAAGATAGAGCAGTGCTGAAAAAACTCTGTGCCGCCCAGCTGTACACAAAACTCTCTAAGTGTGAGTTTCACAAGAACAAAATTGACTACTTGGGCTACCACATTTCCCATGAGGGGGTTGAAATGGACCCTGAGAAGGTACGAGCAGTAGTATAGTGGGGGGCTATGAGCACCCGGAAACAGCTCCAAAGCTTCCTGGAGTTTGCCAATTTCTATCAACAATTCATCCCATTGTTCGCCCAAATAGCACTACCTATCACTAACCTTCTAATGACTAAGGGAGAGGGGAAACCCAAGCTGAGCCAACCCCTCAAATGGATGATGGAATGCCAAGTGGCGTTAAAAAAGCTTAAGCATCTGTTCACATCCGAAACTGTGCTGAAGCACCCAGACCCAAACGCTGATGCTAGCGATATGGCGGTCAGAGCTGTCCTACTCCAGAAGAACGAGCAAGGGGTTCTGCAGCCATTCACTTAGAAATCTAGAAAACTATCTGAGGCTGAGCAGAGATGGCCGGTCTGGGAAAAGGAAGCATATACTGCACGGTGGGCTCTCCTCACATGGAGACATTTTTTGGAGGGTGGTAGAGCCCCTTTCGAGGTGTGGACAGATCATAAGAATTTAAAAGTCTTTAAAACACCTAGAAGGCTATTTCCAAAACAAGTGCAGTGGGCTCAGTACTTCAACCGATTTAATTTCACACTGCACTACCTCCCTTGGGGAAAAAACTTCCTAGCTGATGCCCTCTCCCGGCTACCTCAATACAATAGCTCCAAGACTGAAGTCATTAGCCCAATCATCCCCTCCAGCCAACTGCCCACTCCTGCTATCACCAGAGCCCAGAAAAAATCCACTCCACAAATAGCTGATGACCTACTTGTGACGTTGAAGGAGGCCTTGAATAAAGATGAACGGTTTAAAAATTATCAAGCAGATTGCACCATGCGGGATGGTCTCCAGTGGATAGGAACTAAACTGTATGTTCCCGAGAGTCAATGTACTCTGATCCTACAAAGAAGCCATGACTCAAAAACAGCCGGGCACTTTGGCTTTGTAAAGCAGTTCACATCTCAGTTCTGGCAGGAGTTCCTAAAACTGCTGGGAACCACCCAGGGACTTAGCTCCTTGCATCATCCTCAAATGAATGGAGGCTGTGAACATGTGAATGGCGTCCTGGAACAATACCTTCGTTGTTATGTTAATTACCAACAAGACAATTGGGCTGAGCTCCTCCCCTTTGTGGAGGTAGCATACAACACTTCAGTGCACAATAGTACTGGGTTTACACCATTCCGAGTTGCCACCGGCCAAGACTTTGTGGCCATGCTGGAGCTACCCCATATCACCCCCCAAAACATGTTCCTAACTGACTGGATCGACGCAATGTGGAGCACCTGGCCGGTGGTGCGCAAAGCGCAAGCGGAAGCATGAGAAACCTACAAAAAGCACGTTGATAAAAAGTGAACCAAACCAAAAGACATCGGCGATGAAGTCTACTTATCCACCAAGTACCTTCAGTCCAGACAGCCCTCGAAAAAACTTGGACCAAAATACATTGGACCCTTTCCCATAATTAAACTCATTAATCCAGTAACAATACAATTAAAATTACTGAAAACCCGGCTTCCAGTTTGCCACTCGGCCGCCATGGACGCCTGGAAGACGAGCTCAGTCTTCCTCGTCCAGTTTCGCATTGCTGTGGGGCCCTGAAAAGGGTCGAAAGTCGCCCTGTAGGGGCAACCAGCAAGGAGGGGCCCTCGCTGGATCGTGGGAGAGCGGTAGCTCTCTCACTAGAGCTGGCGCAACCCTCCAAACCGGCGAACAAAAGACCAGCCATAGTAATATGGCTCGTCACTAGGCTGCAGACAGCCGAAGTCACACTTTCCATCAGGCAACTTTAAAGCAGCGCGGAAGAGACTGGGTGAGATCTACCTCTCTTAAATCCTAATTATCTTTTGTACCTGCATAAGCTGCTTAATTACTTTCCCCCCTGTGGAGAGGGAAGGGGGATTTCAGCCCTCCCTCTAGAAACAGCAGCGACCGACTACCCAGGGGAGTTTTAAAACGTTGAAAAAATAAATTGGATCCCAATCGGAATTTTATTTCCTAAAGTTTGTGGACTAAAAGATTTTCTATTTTCTACTCTTTATTTTCTATTTTTACTGAAGATCTGGGTTTTTCCCTAAACTGAAAATTGAAAGCTGAAAAGATTAAAATAACTTTGGGACTCAAATTTCAAATGGTAGGAGCGACATCTTGTGGCTAAACCTGATATTGCAATTTGTTATTGTCTAAAAGTGACTTGGCTGACAGTCTAGAAAATAGATAAGATTTAAATAACCTTGAAACACCAGCTGTGCTTTTTACTCAGTGAAAAAGATAAAAAGATTTTTTTTTGGACTTCCTGATTGTAAAGCTTTTAGTCTAATACATCAGTATGGAAGAAGATCAGGAACAGACCTCTCTTAGGGATGATCAAGAACAAATCCTTGTTATGTTGAAAGCAATGTATCAAACTCTCCTAACAGCTGGTGACGAAATAAGAGCCTACAGAAAAAAACAAGAAAGCAGCCCGGATATGCAAACTCAAACGCTGACTACAACTACAAAATTAACTATACAGAATGTAACAGAAAAAGTGGAACAATCAAACATCATGACAGAAGATTTAATTGCTCAACAAACACAGATAATGGAAAATCCAGAAAAGAAACTGATAATATGGAAAAAGGGAATGACTTCCTTTATAAACCAGAAGGAACCGGAGAACCAAGAAGAAGAACAGAAGGAAGAGAAGAGAAACACTTCAGGACAACTACGTCGAGATGGAAAAATAAAGAGATCTGCTAGACCTGTTAAATCTGCCAGACTTGCTAGTCCTCTCAAAAAAATGGAGACCGGATGGTTTTTTCTACGGCAAATAATATATATAACAACACAAGGAGATTGGTTGGATGACTCAAAGGCACGGACATGGAAGATGATTTGGCAAAGAAAGAAAGCTAGAATAAGACTGAAGAGGAACGGGGTTTTGACTTACTTATGAGAATCAAAGTAGAATATACCCAAATAGATAAGATGTGTACTTTGAACATAAGATATTATTATATGGAGATAAAGAAAAACTTTGGTCATTTAAAATTTAGAAGCATAAATATTAACAGTTAAATTTGAATATTGA
Source organism: Azemiops feae (assembly GCA_023970755.1). Taxonomy (NCBI): domain Eukaryota; kingdom Metazoa; phylum Chordata; class Lepidosauria; order Squamata; family Viperidae; genus Azemiops; species Azemiops feae. The sequence goes on from JALGBA010002584.1 coordinate 95,830, forward strand.
TTTGCTCATAAAGGTTATGTAAAGGTGATTAAGATATATATAAGTTAAATATTTATTGATGAATGTAATAAATATATCTTGACGTAGCGATAAGAATGAAAATTGTTAGCTTAAATATGAGATAGTAAAAACAAAGAGAAAGAGAGAGGAGGTATTAAACGTTGAAACAAAAGAAATTTTGGTTACAAAACTTAAGATATTTGGAAACTAGTAGAGAATAAGAGTATTTTACTGTATTATTGTATTATTAATTTGTTGATGTAGGTGGTAAGAATTTAAATAGATAAGATGTATACTCTGAACACCAGATTTTGTGAGGAATTGTGATAAAGGGAATTGGGAACATTTAAAACTTGGAAATGATAAATATCAAACGTTAATTTTAAATATCAATGGAAAATTAAAATTGGAAAAAATTCACTAGGTCATTGATTGTCTCAAAGATTGAACGTTAAACAATTAAGATATATATAAACTAAAAACTGATGAATGTAAGAAAGTTATTTTTTATTTGATTGATAGAATAAGAAGTGTATTAATTAAAATATGAGACAGTGCATATTAAGGGGAAAAGAGAGGAAATATTTGCTGTAATGGTTTGAGATTTGTATTAATGATATTTGTATGTAATTGAATTATGGTAACCCAGCCGCCACGTTGCTTTTCAAAGATATAAATGTAATATCAGAAAATCAATAAATTTTTCAAATAAAATAAAATAAAATAAAATTACTGAAAACCCTCAGATGCATCCACCCAGTCTTCCACTACAGCCTATTGAAACCAGCAACCTGCAAAAAAATCCTGCCCCCAACCCCTGTCCTTATTGAAGGAGAACAACACTTCGAAGTTAAAGAAATCTTGGACTCTTGCAAACATAGGGGAAAATTGCAATACTTGATATCATGGAAAGATTTCCCTCCCTCCGAGACCGAATGGGTCAATGCCCAACACATCAAGGCTCCCCGACTCCTTCGCAAATTCCATAACAAATACGCTGACAAACCCCATTGAAAGCCACATAACACCCTAAACATTTCTCTCATTTTCTATTTCAGGACTAAACCGCTTTTTCAAGGGGGAGCAGAATGTCAGATCTGCCATTGCACCGCTTCAGCTTTGCTTTGCATCAATGGCATCCTGCCATAAAAGGGGGGAGAGGGAATGGGGGGAATGCTGGGAGGGAGATGACAGGAACCAGAGGTGCCAACCAGAGACAATGGTTGAGAGAACCAAGGACACAGGCGTGAGAATGGAATGCAAACATCCACCAAAGAGGGGCCAAACTTTAGGACTGTTACCAAAACTCCCAAGTTGAATACTATTGGACATTGACCAGATGACTAAGAAGGGACGGCCTGGGAGAAGGAAAAATCACAGGGTTTATGCAGGAATATTCAGATCTGGCTTTGCTCACGCTGTAACCACTTGGCTTTAGTAAAAATATACCTTTTCTCTACAAATAGAGTTGAGGGTCTTTCTTTCCTAAACGCCCAAGCTGGGGCAGGGTTGACACTGCTCAAATCTGCAGATGACACTAAGCTAGCAGGAATAGCCAACACCCCAGAAAACAAGCTCAGAATCCAAAAAGATATTGAAAGACTTGAATGAGCCCTATCCAACAAAATTAAATTTAATATGGAGAAAAGGAAGGTTTTACACCTAGGCAGAAAAAACCAAAGGTACAAGTACAGATTAGGTGAAACCTGGCTCAAAAACAGTAACTATGAGAGGGACCTTGGAGTCCTACTGGACGATCACTTAGACATAAGCCAGCAGTGTGCGGCAGCAGCCAAAAAAGCTAATACAATCCTTGGTTGTATAAACAGAGACATAGAATCAAAATCATGTGAAGTATTAGTCCTGCTTTATAAAACCTTAGTAATACCACACCTGGAATACTGCATCCAGTTTTGGTCACCACATTACAAAAAAGATGTTGAGACTTTGGAAAAAGTGCAGAGAAGATCAACTAAGATGATTAAAGGCCTGGAGACTAAAACATATGAAGAACGGGGACTTCCGGTTTGGTGTCATGATGAGACGGGTGAAAGAAATCGGGGCTCCGGTTTCCTAGTCCGATTTCGCTCCGTCTGGAGACCCCAAGGTGTCAGAAAGTTGCCCCGGAGAGGCGACAAAGAGGAAGGGAAGCCTTGGGAGCTTGGAGCCGATGGCGGTCGGCCCAAATGAACCGAGGAACCTCTTCAAACGGACGGGAGAAAGGCTGCCGGTAAATACACAGGCAGCCCAAGTCATAGACAACCAGGAAAGAAGTGAAGAACCGCAGCATGCTGCGGTATGCCACCAAACAGCTGATTGTCAACAACGTGCTGAGATCTGGGTGAGACTGTTTTTTATTTCTCTTCCCTGTAGACTTAGAAAGATAAATCCCCAGATTGGATAATTTCCAAAGCAAAGACCCCAGGAAGACTTGGGAAGAAGGAAGTTAAAAGTGGTGAAAAAAATTAAATGGGGGAACGAAATTAAGGAATATAAAAGAATATACAAAAATGAAGCTGGGACTGATTTAAAGAAAATTTTGCTAACCTTTATGATGTGGAATTTTTTTTTTATCTTTTGTGAGAAAGCAAAAAAATTAAACCTGGATATAGACATTACAGTTAATAAGGACATCTAGTGGTGAGATGAGATACTACAACAATACAAAAAGAATTGGAGAAGTTGCTGACCTTGGACTAATACCTGTTGTAAACAAAAGGAACTGTATGTGACTTTATACTAGAAAAGACTCTTTACAATCATATATTTTGACCCTGGATATAACTATAATAGAAAATATTTGAAAATAGAGGGCTTTTTATAGTTTTGAACTAATGGGAACATTTGGATTAGCCTAAAGCAGTTGGCTTTTTTCATGGTTGGATTATAGCCTAAGGCAGTTGGCTTTTTTTTTTCTTTTTCCGTTTCTCTTTGTGGATTTACAAAACCTGTTTAATTGAAAAATGAGTGCACCAAATCTCACGAAAATCATGAAAAAAACTTCTTCTGCACCCTCTTCTGGAACATCTAGTTCAGCAAGTCAGGAATCTATTGAAACAATGTTACAACGGGAAAAGACAAACAGCTTTCAAAAAGAGATGCAAGCCACACTACAGTTAATTCAAGAAACAATGCAGAAAAATCACGAAGAGACAAAAAACAACTTAGATAAGCTAAATTAGCAAATACTTGATATAAAGACACAATTTGATGCCCATCAACAAATGATTGCTAAAAATGAACAAAGAATTCAGAAAATGGAAGATAAATCAGAAGAAACTGACAAAAAAATGGAGGCAATAATGGAAGAAAATGAAAGGCTAGAACAGGGGTCAGCAACCTTAAACACTCAAAGAGCCACTTGGACCCATTTCCCACATAAAAAAAAACACTGGGAGCCACAAAACCCTTTTGACATCTAAAATGAAGATAACACTGCATATATCCTTTTTTACCTTTATGCCATGTATAAAAAAACTATAGTGTGTTGCATTTATGAAATCAATGAACTGCTACAAAGAAAACAAATTTTTATGCAGGAGAAAGAGGGGAAAAAAACCTTTCTCCTTCATCCCAAAAGGTGAAAACAATTTTAGTAGCTTATCTACCATCTTTAAATACAGCATAATTATCCCCATACCTCATCTCTTAATTAAAAAAAATCAAAATATTTCATTAAACGTTCTTTACTAAAAGTCCAGTAAGGACAACATATATTCATATTCTCTCTCTCTCTTTTTTTTCCCTCTCCCTCTCTCTCTTTTTCTCTCTCTCTCTCTCTTTCCTCTCCCTCTCTCTCTCTTTCTCTCTCTCTTTCTCTTTCTCTCTCTCCTCTCCCTCTCTTTCTCTGTCTCTCTCTCCTCTCCCTCTTTCTCTCTTTCTCTCTTTCTCTTTCCTCTCCCTCTCTCTCTCTTTCTCTCTCTCTTTCCTCTCCCTCTCTCTCTGTCTCTCTTTCTCTCTCTCTCTCTTTCCTCTCCCTCCCTCTCTCTCTCTCTCTCTTCCTCCCTCCCTCCCTCCCTTGCTGCGTCTCTGCCACCAATGTAAGCCCTGCATGTGGGGAAAACCCAGCACTGGGGACTAATTGTTTACCTCTTCCGGGCGATGGGAGAGGAGCGGGCCGATTGCCTTCCCGGTAGCCGGGACTCCAGCGCGCCTTCCCAGCCAGCGGGGCCAACGGTAGTGCCGGCTGGGGATCGCAGGGGCTGCGCTCTCTCAGGGCCGCAGCTTGTGGGAGGGCTGGCCCGCTCAGCGGAGGCTCCGGCAGGCCGCTCCCAGGGGGGGATCCCAGGGCTGCCCCGCGCGGCTCCCCAGCCACGTGCGCCTCAGATGGGGCCAGCCTGGGAAAGGGACTTCCTGGCCGCGCTTCTCTCAGGGGGTGGGGCGCCTGGGTGCAGGGTCAATCAGGAGCCGAGAGAGAGAGAGAGAGAGAGAGAGAGAGAGAAGGGAAGCACAAGTGCCTCTCTCTGTCTCTGTCTCTCTGCAAATGGCGGAGGAGGACTGGAGCCGCAGTAGAAGGCTGAAAGAGCCGCATGCGGCTCCAGAGCCGCGGGTTGCCGACCCGTGGGCTAGAACAAGCAAATCAAAGCTTAGAAGGTACAGCTGCAGCCTTGGAAATGGAGAAAGCTGTACACTACCTAAGATTCCAGAATATACCTGAAGATAAGGAGGAAGATATAGCAGAAGTGATTATTAATCTACTGGCGGAGGCTCTAAAAATAGACAGAGTGGAGATACAACAGGAGACGGATGAAATATTCAGAATGAATTTAAGCTATGCGAGGAAACATAAACTGCCTGGAGAGGTTTATGTAAGATTTGTAAAGAAAACAATAAGAGATGAGATACTGAGAAGAGTTAGGGATGACCCATTACAATACAAAAATAAAGAAATTGTGGTGTTGAAGCAGATCCCTAAGAGAATAAGGGACACCCAAAAACAATATCATTTTCTGACTACAAAGTTAATTGCAAAAGGTGTAAACTTTAGATGGTTAATGCCAGAAGGGATCCTAATTAACTGGAACAATACTAAATATCGATTGGATTCAGTTTGGAAGGCAGAAGACTTCGACGAAAGAAACAGAGCATTTCTGGATGAAAGAGTACAACACCAACAAGAGGATAGAAAAGGCCAGAAACAGACAGAACAAACAACAGAGGAAACAACTACACAAGTAGAAGAAGAGAAAGACAAGCCAGATCAAGAGGGTGAAGGAATAGCAAGAGAGCAGAGGACTATGAGATTGACAAAACCTAAATATAAGTAAATAAAATGGAGAAGGAAAACGGATTTTTTTCAGTGAATATAAATGGATTGAATTCTCCATCAAAAAGGAAAAGAAACTTTAAAAAATTGCAGAAATTAAATATTGATATAATCTGTCTGCAAGAGACACGTATAAAAAAACAATACTATAAACTTTTGGAATACCCAAAAATTGGGAAACTCTACCATGCATCAGCACAAAAAAAAAAAGAGGAGTAGCTGTATATGTTAAAGAGACAATAGATTCTAAAATGATTTACTCAGATGAAGAAAGAAGAATTGTGATGGTAGAAATATTTTTAAATCAAAAACAGATACTTTTGGTAGTAATATATGCACCAAATAACAAACAAGAAGGATGTTATCAAAATCTTCATAGAAAAATAGCAGAAATGGAATATCAAAACATTTGTCTAGTAGGGGATTTTAATGCAATAGTAGATGCGACATTAGATTATAAAAGTAGCAAAACAGGAAAACAAGGAAGAAAAAGATTACCTAAGACTTTCTTTAACATGATAGAGGAAATTGGTGTACAAGACACTTGGAGAGAAACGAATCCAGAAAAACTACAATATACATTTTATTCGAACAGTCATAAATCTTGGTCCAGAATCGACATGATTTGGATGACACCTGAATTAAGAACTAATATGAAGGAGATTGAGATAGAATTAGACACTTGGGCAGACCATAACCCTTTAAAAATGACGTGGAAAGGAATACAGAAAAAAAATAAGATGGACATTGAACCAATCTATATTAAAAGAGAAAGAATTTATAGAATTAGCAACAAAAGAAATGAAGCGTTTTTCAAAGAAAATAAAAAAGAAGATACAACATTACAAAATGTATGGGATACAGCCAAAGCATACTTTAGAGGTGTAACTATAACATACATGGCGAAAAAAACAAAGAAAAAAGACAACAATATGTACTGTTAAGGGAAGAATTTAAAAAACTAGAATTAGGACTACAAATAAATCCACAAAAGAAAATACTGAAAAGACAAATGGAAATAATAAAACATAAATTAAATTTAATGGAATCAGAAAAACTGGCACAGCAAATTAAAAGAGCAAAACAATTTTTTTTGAAAATGCAAATAAACCAGGAAGATGGCTAGCTTATAACCTTAAAAAAACAGAAGGAGAAAAAATTGATAAACAACTTAGTAGATGAAAAAGGCTGTTTACAATTTAAAAATGAAGCAATAAAAAAAGATAATTAAAGAATATTATGAGAAACTGTATGATATGGAAGAAACTTCATGGGAGAAAATGATTCAATATATGGAAAAAAATAATTTACCAAAAATTCCAGAAAACTTTAAAACCATGTTAAATGAGAAAATAACAACGATGGAACTGATAGAGGCGATAAGAAGACAAAAAAATGAAAAAACACTGGGATCAGATGGGCTCCCGGCAGAGTTGTATAAATGCTTACAAGATGTGTGTAATGAACTTTTATTGGAGGCTAAACTCCCAAACACATGGACAGAAGCAAATATTACTTTGATACCAAAAGAGGACTCAGATTTGACACAGATAAAAAATTACAGACCGATATCATTACTAAATGTGGACTATAAAATCTTTACTTCAATAATAGCTGAGAGACTGAAAAGATTTTTGACTGAATTTATACATCCAGATCAAAATGGATTTCTACCAAAGAGACAAATAAAAAATAACTTAAGAGTTATAATGGACATATTGGAATATTATGAAATGCGTCCAGGGAAACAATTGGCACTAGTATATTTAGACGCCCAAAAGGCATTTGATAATGTTTCCTGGCAATTTATGACTCAATAACTAAAAACAATGGACTTTGGACAAAATGTCCACTATCCCCATTGTTATTTATTTTAACTTTGGAAATTTTAAATAGAAATATTAGTAAAGATCCAGAAATTAAAGGACTGGAAATAAAAGGTGAAACTTATAAATTGCAAGCATTTACAGATGACTTGGTATTTATCCTAGACCTAGAGGAACCTTTAGAGATGATTCCTAAATTATTGGAAAAGATAGAATAGTTTGGAGAGATAGCAGGACTGAAGATAAACAGAGAAAAAACTAAAGTTATAATTAAAAATCTAACAGATAAACAAAAAAAAAACAAATGTCAGAAAAAATAGAATTACAAATAGTTAAAAAAGTTAAATACTTGGGAATATATTTGACAGCAAGATGTTCAATGATAAAAGAAGATAATTATATAAAATTTTGTTGTTGTTAGTTGCGAAGTCGTGTCCGACCCATCGCGACCCCATGGGCAATGTTCCTCCAGGCCTTCCTGTCCTCTACCATCTTCTGGAGTCCATTTAAGCTCACGCCTACTGCTTCAGTGACTCCGTCCAGCCACCTCATTCTCTGTCGTCCCCTTCTTCTATTGCCCTCAATCTTTCCCAGCATTAGGTTCTTCTCTAGTGAGTCCTTCCTTCTCATTAGGTGGCCAAAGTATTTGAGTTTCAACTTCAGGATCTGGCCTTCTAAAGAGCAGTCAGGGTTGATCTCCTCTAGGACTGACCGGTTTGATCGCCTTGCAGTCCAGGGGACTCGCAGGAGTCTTCTCCAGCACCATAGTTCAAAGGCCTCAATTCTTTGGCGCTCAGTCTTTCTTATGGTCCAATTTTCACAGCCATACATTGCAACTGGGAAAACCATGGCCTTGACTATACGTACTTTTGTTGGCAGGGTGATGTCTCTGCTTTTTAGTATGCTGTCTAGATTTGCCATAGCTTTCCTCCCCAGGAGCAAGCGTCTTTTAATTTCTTGGCTGCAGTCCCCATCTGCGGCGATCTTGGAGCCCAGGAAGATAAAATCTGTCACTACCTCCATTTCTTCCCCATCTATTTGCCAGGAATTGAGAGGGCCGGATACCATGATCTTGGTTTTCTTAATGTTGAGTTTCAAGCCAACTTTTGCACTCTCCTTCACCCGCATCAAGAGGCTCTTTAGTTCCTCTTCACTTTCTGCCATTAGAGTGGTATCATCTGCATATCTTAGGTTGTTGATATTTCTCCCGGCAATCTTAATTCCAACTTTTGATTCATCTAGCCCTGCCTTTCTCATGATGTGCTCTGCATATAAGTTAAATAGGCAGGGTGATAGAATACAGCCTTGCCGGACTCCTTTCCCAATTTTGAACCAATCAGTGGTTCCGTGTCCAGTTCTCACTGTTGCTTCTTGACCCGCATTATATAAAATTACTGAACCAAATAAAACTTGACTTGGAAAAATGGAAGAATCTTCAACTGTCGATGTTAGGAAGAATTGCTACGGTGAAAATGAATATATTACCAAAAATACTGTTTTTATTTCAAATGATACCTATAAAACTGGAGAAAAAATTATTTGAAGATTTAAATTCCCTAATTATAAAATTTATCTGGCAAGGAAAGAAAGCTAGAATTAAATTGAAAATGTTACAAGAAGCTAAGGGAAATGGAGGTTTTGGCTTGCTAGAGTGGGTTTTATATTATCAAGCATCAGTATTAACATGGGTAAAAGAATGGATAATTCTTGAAATAAAAGGTTGTTGTATTTGGAGGGACATGACTTACAACTCAGTTGGCACACTTTCTTATGGTATGGGAGAAATAAAATTCATAAATATTTTCAAAACCACTATATTAGAAATGCATTACTACTAACATGGGAAAAAATAAAATGTAAAATATACTTGAAAATTCCAGGATGGCTTTCAACAATGGAAGCATTTGTACATCCAAATTTAGTCAGTCTTGAGAAAATATGGACATATAAAGATATTCTGAACTCTGAAGGGAATTTAAAATCTAGACAAGAGATGGAAAATCAGGGCATTGATCTATCATGGTGGTCACATTTACAAATGCAAGTGAGATATGATAAAGATGTTAAAGTGTATGGATTTTATAAAGAGCAGATTTTGTTTGATCAGATATTACTAACCTCTGATGAAAAACTAATTAAGAAAATGTATAACTTTCTATTAAATTAGAAAATGGAAGACAAGTAAAAGAAACAATGATAACACTTCCTACAAAGAAAATCTATACAAAATGTTTTATAGATGGCACCTGCCACCAGCAAGATTAGCAAAAATGTTTAAAAATATGTCAGATAGATGTTGGAAATGTAAACACAAGTCAGGTACTTATTATCATGTATGGTGGACATGTGTTAAAGCAAAGAGATATTGGACAAAAATAAATACATGGCTAGAAAAGATGGGAAAACATGTAGATTTTAAACCTGAACTTTTTTTTATTAGGTGTAATGCCAGAAAAGCTTGACAAACAAAGTATATACTTAATTTTACATATGACAACAGCAGCAAGAATCATATTTGCAAAATATTGGAAAAATAAAGAAATACCACCAGAGGAAGAAATAATTAAAAAAAATATTAGATTGTGCGGAAATGGACAGACTTACTTTGAGGTTGAAAGAAAAAGAAGAAACAGAATATTTTCAAACTTGGGACTTATTTTATCAATGGCTGGAGAAACGAACAAGGGATTAGGAATTAAATTTGTATTAGTGAATGATAAACTCAGACAACACATTTGTTGAATAAGTACTTTTGAACTGTATTAAAAAAATAAAATAAAATAAATAAAACATATGAAGAACGGTTGCAGGAACTGGGTATGGCTAGTCTAGAGAAAAGAAGGACTAGGGATGACATGATAGCAGCATTCCAGTATTTGAGGGGCTGCCACAAAGAAGAGGGGGTAAAACTATTTTCCAAAGCACCAAAAGGCAAGATGAGAAACAATGGATGGAAACTAACCAAGGAGAGAAGCAACCTAGAACTAAGGAGAAATTTCCTAACAGTGAGAGCATTCAACCAATGGAACAGCTTGCCTTCAGAAGTTGTGGGTGCTCCATCACTGGAGGTTTTCAAAAAGAGACTGGACAACCATTTATCCAAAATGGTATAGGGCAGTGGTGGTGAACCTATGGCACGCGTGCTAGAGGCGGCACTCAGAGCCCTCTCTGTGGGCACGCGCACCGTCGCCCCAGCAGAGTTCACCAGAGTAGCGAGCAAGTGGCGTTTGGAAGCATTTGGAAGCGACGGGGCACTGAGTAAGTGAGCGAGCACATGGCGTTTGGAAGCGACGGGGCAGGAAGTGAGCGAGCAAGCGGCGTTGGCCCCCCGGGGATGCCCCGGAGATGGCAAAGGACTGGTCCCCGTCGCCCTTGCCCCGGCCCCGCCCAGCCCAGCGGCCCCCAAGGCGTGCGTACAGGAGGCAGTGAGCGCACGGGGCCCGACAGCATTCGGCAGCAGGGGCTGCGTAACCCGCTGTGAATACCGGGCCGGCCCTCCAGCAGCAGCAGCGCTGCAGCGGCACCGGCAGTACATGGAGTCGGGGGAGCATGTGATGTGGACCGCCAGACACACCTACTCCGTCCCATCTCTTTTTGGTTGGAGAGCTGGTCACCACTGGTCATCTCCTCAGCCCCAAGGGTCTTGCCATTGGCCCGCGGGTGGAGCGCATTCCCCTCATGCACCTCGGTACCTACCGCGGCCGCCAGCCACTCGCATAGGTCCATTAGGCGGCCACCCAGAGCTGCAGGCCCACCCAGCATGAAGGAGGCGAAGTGGTCGGCTAGGAAGCCCCGCGTAGAGGTGGTAGAACACACCCAGGGCCAGCAGGCAAAAGGCCACCCCGAGCAGGGAAAGCCAGATCCCCATCGGCATCATGGCTGCCCAGGCCCAGCAGAGATGGGGGGAGGCACGCAATACTAGTTGGGACTGGGGGGCCATTGCGCCGATGGGGATCCAGCTTTCCCCACTCGGGGTGGCCTTTGGCTTGCTGAGCGTGGGCGTGTTCTACCACCTCTACTCGAGCTTGCTAGCCAGCTGTTTCGCCTCCTTTGTGCTGGGCGGGCCTGGTGCTCCGGGCGGCGGCGGCAGCCTAATGGACCTGTGCGAGCTGCTGGCGGCGCCAGCCCGAGACGAGGCCAAGGTGCGTTGGGTGTGCGAGGGGAACAGGCTCCACGTGTGGGCCAAGGGCAAGATCTGCGAGGGGGCCGAGGAGATGACCAGCAGCGACTTGCTCTCCAACTGCAAGCAAAAACAGATGGGACGGAATGGGCACGTCCGGCGGTCTGCATCATATGCCTCCCGCCTCCCCTACTCTGCCTGTTGCTGGAGGGCTGGCCCGGTATTCACAGCGGGCTGTGGAGCCCCAGAGTGTGCCGGTCAAGGGGCCGGCAGGCTGTGGCTGCTGATAGACACCATCGGCCCCCATGTGCTCGCTGGCCTCTGTTTGCGGGGGCCGATGGTATCAGGCAGCAGCAGCCCTGGCCCCTGCCTCGCCTTGCCTTGCCATGTGGCAATGGCACCCCCGCCCTGCCCCCTGCCTCGCCTCACCTCACCCCGCAGGACGAGCCTCCTGCCCACCGCCCCACCCGCCAGAGGCAGCCTGGATCTCCCCCAACCCTGCCCGGCCCCCACAGGCGTCCCCTCCACGAGCAACATCTAGGTGGCCACACCCACCCCGGCCACGCCCACCCAGTCTGCTGTGACCACTGCAGCCATGCCCACCCAGCGGGCCACGCCCCCTCCACCCCCTCTGAGGGCACCACAATGCTGATGCGGCCCTGGCACTTTGCAATAAATAAGTGGGTTTTGGGTTGCAGTTTGGGCACTCGGTCTCTAAAAGGTTCGCCATCACTGGTATAGGGTTTCCTGCCTGAGCAGGGGGTTGGACTAGATGACCTCCAAGGTCCCTTCGAACTTTATTATTATTATTATTATTATTATTATTATTATTATTATTATTATTATTATTATTATTATTATTATTATTATTATTATTATTATTATTATTATTATTATTATTATTATTATTATTATATAAACATACTTGGAGTCAGTGTATATATTCTCCCTCTCCCTTATTAACAACCTCAGAGCCTGCGGTAAGGCATAAAGTTCACAGGTTTGAGCTGACTAAGGGAGGGAAATTCTTCCAGCCTCCACTCACATTTTCTCTTCCCCATCTACTATCGCATATTTATTATGTCTCTTCCCCCCCCCCCCCACTTCTGGGTCCAAACCCCCAAAGCCATTCCTTTGTCTGTATTTACAAACAAATTACTTAATGAAGAGCCAATAAAGGAGCGGTCACCAAACTCTGCTTGAGTTTGTTCAGTAATTCTTTTTCCTTCTCTGTCCATTGTATAACATTAAACTCTTTTTCTAACAGTTTTGCAAGTGGTGAATGCTCCAACACTGGAAGTTTTTAAGAAGAGACTGGACAGCCATTTGTCTGAAATGGTATAGGGTTTCCTGCCTGATGACTAGATGACCTCCAAGGTCCCTTCCAACTTTATTATTATTATTATTATTATTATTATTATTATTATTATTATTATTATTATTATTATTATTATTATTATTATTATTATTATTAAATTTCCTCAATCCTTCTTTGTTTTAGAGAAGGGTTGAGTTACAATTCCTTCAATTCTCTCAGGTATTATTTTCTATTTCTTTCATTAATCAATAAATCAGTGTGTCCTGCACACAGACATAAAGACATAAAAAAATAAAACAAAAAACAACTTCACAGAGAAACAAACAAGCTTAATAAGATATTCTGAGTTACTAAAATATATACCAGTATGCAAATAAGCCACTAGGCTATTGCAAAAGCCAAAACTATGTATTAATTCTCTGCTTTTAATATAAATTTAGTCAAATTCCAATTTAATCAGATTCCATTCAGATGGAAGTAAATTCCCATTAAGTAGGTTAAAAAACATTTATAAATTTAAGCAAAACAATTCAGAGTCATTTCTTTTGGTTAATGAATATATAGGTTTAACTAAACATTTTAAAACTCAAAGATTTCCAGAAAAGATCAAAATTGTATTCAAGTTCTTCTCATGTCTCATTTGTTTACAAATAAAATTATTTCTTGTTCAACTAACAGGGGTGTCAAACTCAATTTAATTGAGGGCCGCATCAGCATTGTGGTTGCCCTTGGGGGGCCAGGTGGGTGTGGCCGGGATGGGTGTGGCCTACTGGGTGGGTGTGGCCAGCTCTACATCACTTGCGTCAGGGGTGCCTGGGCAGGACTGGGGCAGACCTGAGGGTCTCCAGTGGAGGAGGGTGGGACTGAGGCGAGGGTGGGACTGGGGACATGGTTCCTCCCATCCTCCCTTCCTCTTTTCCTCCCTTCCTTCCTTCCTCTGTTCCTTCCTTCCTCCCACCCTAACAACCCTCCCTTCCTCCCTCCCATTTTCCCTCCCTCCCTCCATTCCTTCCTCCCTGTTCCTTCCTTCCTCTGTTCCTCCCTCCCTCCTTCCCACCCTCCCTTCCTTCCTTCCTCCCTCCCTTTTTCCCTCCCTCCCTTTTTCCCTCCCTCCCTTCCTTCCTTCCACCCACCCTTCCTTCCTCCCACCCTCCCTTCCTCCCTCTGTTTCTTCCTTCCTCTGTTCCTTCCTTCCTCTCTCCCTTTTTTCCCTCCCTCCCACCCTCTGTTCCTTCCTCCGTTCCTCTGTTCCTCCCACCCTCCATTGCTCCATTCCTTCCTCCCTCCCTCCGTTCCTTCCTTCACCTTCTCATCTCTTTCCTTCCCCCACGCTCAGGAAGGGGTGATGGGAGGGGGAGAGATTGTCAGCACTAACATGCTGCTGCCGGCCATTCCTATACCATGTGGGCGGGCGCAGGCGGTCCCGTTGAAAGGGATGCCTTGTGGCTGCGAGGCTGGAGGTGCTGGTGGGAGGGGGGGTAGCGTAGTGGAGAGGGGAGTTGGGAGGGATCGGCGCTGGCTGGGATCGGCGCTGGCTGGGAGCCTTTGCTGGAGCTCTGAGGATTCGGCAGAGAGGTCGGGAGCTCCGGCGGCCTCCGCGGTGGCTAGCGGCGGGGCGGGGCTCTTGGGAAGGGATTTTTAAAGGGGAAGAGAAGATTGACTGGGGGAAGAAGATTTTATTTTCTCTTTTCTGGAGAGGCAAGCCAGAAGGAAGGAGAGCGAGGTAGGAAGTTGGCGAAAAGGCTTTTTATTCTCTCTCCGGAGAGACAAGCTGTTCTGTCCCAGCCTACGTCCGTCCTTGTTGCATCACAAGAACAAACCCCTCTTTAACAGTAGGCTGGGAAAACCAACCCTTTTTATTTAATTTACAGTTCAGCTTTTTATTCTTTCTCCAGAGAGAGAATCCCTCCCCAAGAGCCCCGCCCCACTGCCAGCCACCGCGGAGGGCGCCGGAGCTCCCGACCTCTCTGCTGAATCCACAGAGCTCCAGCAAAGCCTCCCAGCCAGCACCGATCCCCCCCAACTCCCCTCTCCACTACAAAAGGAATGAAGGAACGAAGGTTCCACGGGGCAGCCCTGGAATCAGTAAGGAGCTGCCTCGCCACCTCTGCCCCGCCCCCTGGGTGTGCACACAGGAGACGGCCAGTGCCGTAAAAGTAAAATTATTATGATAAAGTATTGCTGTTTTAAATGTTAGCAGGATGGGATTGGCTTTTTCACCAACTTCCTACCTCACTCTCCCTCCTCTTGGCTTGTCTCTCCGGAGAAAGAATAAAAAGCTTTTTCAACAACTTCCTACCTCGCTCTCCCTCCTCTTGGCTTGTGTTGTGAGTCCGTGCCAGCCTGTGATCCCGGCAGCTGAGTCTGGGGAATCAGAGTCGGAGGAGCCATCAGAGTCAGAGGAAGGCTCTGATGAGTTAGAAGACTCACAATGGGATGAAGAGCCTGGCCCCTCCAATCGTGCTCAGGATGAGACTCAGCTGTGTGGGGAAGATGAGTCAGACTCTGAGGACTCACAGCTGGACGTCATTATAGACACTCGTAAACGAAGGCAGTTAACTAGAGCAAATCAGAGGGAGACAATACGGCAACTCCAAGGGAGGAGGAGAAGGCATTGAGAAGCCACGCCTTGGGGCTGCTTAATAAAAAGGGAAGGTGTGGGCGGTGCTGGTTGCTGAAGGCAACCGTTTGCAAAGAACTTCAGTGTCAAGGGATCTTGGTCTGTTTGTGTTACCGGTGAATTATTTCTTGTTTAACTCCTGCTCTGTTTTGCTTTTGAACTAACTATCCATTGGAAAAGTATTCTGTTGTTTTTGTTTTGAGGGAAAATTATCTGAACTGTAAATTAAATAAAAAGGGTTGGTTTTCCCAGCCTACTGTTAAAGAGGGGTTTGTTCTTGTGACGCAACAAGGACGGACGTAGGCTGGGACAGAACAGCTTGTCTCTCCAGAGAGAGAATAAAAAGCCTTTTCGCCAACTTCCTACCTCGCTCTCCTTCCTTCTGGCTTGCCTCTCCAGAAAAGAGAAAATAAAATCTTCTTCCCCCAGTCAATCTCCTCTTCCCCTTTAAAAATCCCTCCCCAAGAGCCCCGCCCCGCCGCTAGCCACTGCGGAGGCCGCCGGAGCTCCCGACCTCTCTGCCGAATCCTCAGAGCTCCAGCAAAGCCTCCCAGCCAGCGCCGATCCCAGCCAGCGCCGATCCCTCCCAACTCCCCTCTCCACTACGCTACCCCCCTCCCACCAGCACCTCCAGCCTCGCAGCCACAAGGCATCCCTTTCAACGGGACCGACCCCGCCCGCCCACACGGTATAGGAATGGCCGGCAGCAGCATGTTAGTGCTGACAATCTCTCCCCCTCCCATCACCCCTTCCTGAGCGTGGGGGAAGGAAAGAGATGAGAAGGTGAAGGGAGGAACGGAGGAAGGAAGGAAAGAATGGAGCAATGGAGGGTGGGAGGAACGGAGGAACGGAGGAAGGAACGGAGGGTGGGAGGGAGGGAAAAAAGGGAGAGAGGAAGGAAGGAACAGAGGAAGGAAGAAACAGAGGGAGGAAGGGAGGGTGGGAGGAAGGAAGGGAGGAAGGGAGGGAGGGAAAAAGGGAGGGAGGAAAAAAAGGGAGGGGGGAGGAAGGAACAGAGGAAGGAAGAAACAGAGGGAGAAGGGAGGTTGGGTTGGGAGGGTGGAGGGAGGAAGAAGGACGGAGGGAGGAAGGAAGGGTGGGTGGAAGGAATGGAGGGAGGGAGGGAGGGAAAAAGGGAGGGAGGAAGGAACAGAGGAAGGAAGAAACAGAGGGAGGAAGGGAGGGTGGGAGGAAGGAAGGAACAGAGGAAGGAAGGGAGGGTGGGAAGGAGGGAGGAAGGAAAAGAGGAAGGGAGGATGGGAGGAACCATGTCCCGGCGCTCTCCCCAGTCGCACCCTCCTCCACCGGAGACCCTCAGATCTGCCCCAGTCCTGCCCAGGCACCCCTGACGCAAGTGATGGAGAGCTGGCCACGCCCACCCAGTAGGCCACGCCCATCCCAGCCACCCCCACCCACCCCCCAAGGGCAACCACAATGCTGATGCGGCCCTCAATGAAATTGAGTTTGACACCCCTGCTCTACATGTTTATTCCTAAGCAAAAATGGAAAATTACAACATGTACATTTATTGTGTACCTCACACACCCATTTGCACTTTGAAGTTAATCTTCCAGAGTGGTAGGTGGCATATGCTGAGGTCTCCATGTCACTCCTGTCTGGGCAGTGGAAGTCATTTCTGGCTTTCCCAGTAGTGTGTATGTGACTAAACTAATCTGAGCCAAATTATCCATAGTGTTGCTGGGTTGGGAGACCTACTGTACAAACCATACAAACTAGTATACCTTCTCTATTATGTAGAGAAAAATATAGTGAACTGATATCTATAATCTCTCTCTTTCTGCTTTCCTCATGTATCCCTTTCTCTTGCTTCCCCTTAGCTCTGTATTTATATAACTTTGAACTGATGAAAGATCTGCTCTGTAGTGAGGAGCACATGACATGGATTTTGTAACTTGTTAACTAACATAGTTACTTTGTATTTTAATTTAACTTATTTTTCTCTCTTTTCAAATAATGTTAAGGCTCATTACAGACTGGAATGTAGGAAAACTTTTTATCCTATTTGTCAAGTTTGGAAAAAAACACCATGCTGTTTCAGATTCTTTCTTTCTTTCCTTGACTTGCTAACAGAGACAGGAGGGGGAGAATGGAATGTGGGTTGTATCTGCAGCTGTAGAGATTGTTTTGGAAACTGAAGGTTCTTTCTCATAATAATTGTCTGATGCTTAATTGGGTAATGTGACCTGCACTGTCGGGGGGGGGGGGGGGGGAGTGAGTTGCTATGCTTTGAATATACTGCTTTTGCGCCAATTTAATCAGAGCTAACTTGGAGTTCATTACTGCCGGTATGCATTTCCTAATAAAGTCTGGCATTAGACATTGCAATGTCTCAGGTGTGTTTGCTTTGTTGGGATCATCAGCCGGAGTTGTGACATTAAGTCAGCTCTCATTAAACTTCAAATTCAATTAAGGGGTCCTGAGCCCCTACACCCCATCTAGTCACCTCCAGAGGGGCTGTGAAGAATCAGGGGAAGGTGCCTGGATGGAAGAGGAGGAACGTTTCAGAATGGGAAGGACCAGTGGACTGGAGGCATTTTGCAGTAGGCAGCATTCAGTCGATCAAGCAGCCATGGAAGAGATGGTGTGACCTGGAAGGGCGGGCAGAGGAGCCGGCTGGGAGATGGGAGCGGACCCCCCGGGCGAGGTCCAGCCAATTCCTGACAGCCATGCTGAGCCTGTCATCTCGATCCACCCCGAGGGCAGCGAGGACTGCAACTGGGGAGACAGCCAACCCTCAGGGGATTGCCACTTCTCAGTCTGGTGTGAGCCTGCAACCTGGGGCTGCCGGCCCTCCACCAACAATCACCCAACTGCCCGGCATGGCTGGCCAGCCACTGCTGCAACCGCCGAGACCAGCTGCTCAACCTGGACCTTTCCCCCTTGCGGGGGAGTGGGTCCCAGAACATTGGCCTGCGCTTGGAGCCCAGCAGCCCACATCGCTAAAAGCAACCTTTAACAGGACCCCAGAGAAGCTGGCCTTCTTCCTGAACCAGGTGTGGTCACACCTGGACCGGTTCAGCCAGATGTATCCTGACAACGAGGCCTGCGTGGAGGTTATTCTGGTGAACCTTGAGGAAGAAGCCATGGAATGGGTGGTCGCTCTACACGATGAGGGAGCTCTCAAGCTGGGGGACCTGGGCACGTTCCTGGAAGAGCTCAGAGCTCAGTTCAGCGACCCCACGCAAACCCGACGTGCCGAGGCTGAGGTCCGAACCATCAGGCAGGGGAGCAGACCTGTAGCGGAGTACATCAGAGAGTTCAGGAGGATTGCGGGGAGACTGAGACACTGGCCCGAAGGACTCCTAACCCATTACTTCCGAGAAGGGCTGAGTCATGACCTGTTCCACTTGTGCCTGGCCCGAGGGATCCCGGACTGGCTCAACGATTGGTACCAGCTGGTCACCACTGTGGAGCTAGACCTCACATTGTACAAAGAGCATGAAGGGTTAGAGAGGCGGCTGAAGAGGGGCCAAGAAAAGTGCACGGTAGGAGGAAAGCAGCTGGCGATGGCATCCCCTGCATCTGCTGAAGCTCCGAATCGTGCCCCATCTGGTGCTTCCACTGTGGCCAGGAGGGCCATTGAGCAGTGGTATGCCCAGCGCCAACGCCCAGAGCAGGCCTTGCTGCCCCTCCCCCTCTGGATCCTGAGAGGCCACCAGAAAAGGGGAAGGAGAAATTGCGAGCCGCAGCTCAGGTCGTTGAGGTCTCCCCCTCAAAGAGCGAGTGGGATGGAACTCCAACCGAAAAGGAGCCGCCAATGGTCCTCTATGAAAACAAAAGTGAGGGAGAGGACGACCCAATGGTGAGTGGACCTGTCAACCACCTTGAAGTTAGGGTAGACCTCAAGGCATCCCGCTCAGGGGCGAGGGGGATGGTGAAGGCCCTCATAGACTCAGGCTGTTCCCATTGCCTAATTAATCAAGCGGTGGTGCAGAGGCTAGGATTACATGTGAGGAAGCTCAAGAAACCTGTGAAGTTTGAGCAGGTTGATGGCACGCTGATAGGGGGCAAAGCTGCTTCCTATCTGACGGAGCCGGTACAGCTAGAATTGGGGGACCAACGAGCGACTATTTGTTTTATGGTTGCCCCAAAGATGGCAGAGGATATGATCCTGGGCCTGGCTTGGTTAGCCAAGTGGCCCCCCCAGATCTATTGGGAGAAAGCTTCAAAGCGAATGATTATGAGGAAGCAGGCCCCAAGCCCTCCTGGCAAGAAAAAAGGGCAGCCCGAGAAGGAAGGGGAGGTGAGTAAAAGCCCTGAGTGCAGCAAGGGAGCATTGTAGGAGGGGGAGGAGCAGCAATCCGTCCCAAGGGAGTACCAAGACCTCATGGAGGCATTCAGCAAGAAAGAGTGCAACGTACTGCCCCCTCACCGCCCCACAGACTGTGCCATAAAGGTCCTACCTGGGGCAAAACTTCCCAAACCAAAAATGTATTCCATGACTCCGAAGGAGATGAAGGAGTTGAGGGACTACATTGATAAGAACTTGGCGAGGGGGTTTATTCAGGCGGCAAAATCTCGAGTGGTGGCACCAGTGCTCTTTAAAGAAAAGAAAGATGGGTTGCTGAGATTGTGTGTTGATTTCCGTGGGATTAACGGAGTGTGCATGGAGAACATGTACCCCCTCCCTCTCATGAAGGACATGCTAGGGCATTTAGCCAAAAGGAAAATATTTACAAAGTTAGACCTGAGGGAGGCGTACTATCGGGTGAGAATCAAGGATGGCGACGAGTGGAAGACTGCCTTCAACTGCCCCCTTGGGAGCTACCAATTTAAAGTGATGCCTTTTGGACTGCAGGGGGCCCCTGCCGTGTTTATGCAACTCATAAACGAGGTGCTACATGAGCATTTATATAAGGTTTTTTTTAGTGTACCTGGATGACATTCTTATTTACACTGAGACCATGGACGAACATGTGAAACTCGTGCGACAGGTGCTGAAAAAGCTATTGGACACTAAGCTGTATGCTAAACTGTTGAAATGCGAGTTTCACAAAACCAGCCTAGACTACTTGGGCTACCGTGTCTTGTGCGAGGGCGTTGAGATGGATCCAGCGAAAGTTAAATCCATCTTGGAGTGGCAAGCCCCTCACACCCGCAAGCAGCTACAAAGCTTCCTAGGGTTTACAAATTTCTACAGACAGTTCATCCCCTCCTTTGCCAAGATTGCCTTACCAATTATGGAGCTTTTGAAAACAGGGAAGGGAGGGGAAAAGCCCCAACCAAATCAGCCCTTGAACTGGACAATGGAATGCCAAGCGGCATTCGAAAACCTAAAGAGGGTGTTCGCAGCTGAGCCAGTCTTGAAACACCCAGACCCAGATGAACCGTTTGTAATTCAGGCGGATGCCAGTGATGTAGCTGTGGGGGCAGTCCTCTTCCAGAAAAATAAGGAGGTAAACTTACAACCATGCGTGTACACATCTCGCAAACTGAATGAAACAGAACGGCGGTGGGCTGTATGGGAGAAAGAGGCATTTGCGGTGCGATGGGCATTATTGACATGGAGGCAATTCCTGGAGGGAAGTAAAGCCCCATTTGAGGTGTGGACTGACCATAAAAATTTGGAAGCCCTGAAGACTCCCTGCAAGCTCTCTCCCAAGCAAGTCCAATGGGCGCAGTACTTCAAAAGATTTGATTTTGAGTTGAAATACATTCCAGGGGGGAAGAATTTCCTTGCTGACGCCCTGTCCCGCATGCCCCAGTATAAAAGCACTCGGGGGGAGGTGGTGAGTTCCATCATTCCCAATAGCCAGCCAGCAGCGCAAGCTACAACCAGGTGGCAAGAGAAGAAGAGGAGCTCACCTCCCACTGATGCATTTGCCCAACAACTGAAGCAAGAGCTACAGACTGACGCCTGGTTTGTGGCTCATCAAAGAGATTTAACCATGAGGGATGGTTTGGCGTGGAAGGGGGACAAGCTATATGTCCCAGGCAGCCTGCAACTGCAAATCCTGCAACGTAGCCATGATGCTAAGCAAGCGGGCCATTTTGGATTTCTAAAGACTTTGCACCTTGCTAATCGTCAGTTCTGGTGGCCAAAGATGAAAAAAGACATTGAAAGCTATGTGAGGAGCTGTGCGGTTTGTGCGGCCAGTACGAGACTACCAGGGAAGAGTCCAGGACTGTTGCAGCAGGTGGCTAATCTGACCAGACCCTGGGAGGAGATAGCCATGGACTTTATAGTGAAGCTACCAGAGAGTGGGGGAAACACCATGATTTGGACTGTGATAGACCTGTTTTCCAAGCAAGCCCACTGTAAGGACCTGCCTCCGTTTCTCTACCAAGAAAGCAGAACTCTTGAAACTTGCATCATTTCAACTTTTATTGGCAGATACAGATAGCAGGAGAGCTAGGCAGGATCTGAGGGCTTCCCACCCGAATCAATAGGTAAAACCCGTGAAATAATAACCCCACCCCAACTGTCCATCCGGTCGGTTCAAACAGGCTAATCCATAGGTGACATCAAGCTGTGGGAAACAAACCGATAAGGCACCTCTCTCAAGGTTGTTAGGTCTTTGCTGTTTCCTCCTTCCACACTGAGATAAGGCAGATGGCCCCAAGGCATTCCTTTCACACCCTGAAGAGGATACATCAAAGCAGATAGAGGAAGCATTCTACATGCACTACAAAGCCCCTGGTCTCCCCCCTCCCCCATAGGAGAATGACAGAACCCGATCAGCTTAAACACAGAGAATATAAGGAATTAATAATTGAGGGTTCTGACATGCCGTCCCCCTAGAAAAATGAGAGATCCACCTGGAGACAGAGAAAATAATAAAGGGGAAAGAGTTGAAACAACAACGTTAGTCAGGCTTATCCAGATAACAGGCGTGGAACCTTTTCAGCAATCTAGGGGCCTTGACATGTTTCTTATGTACCTACTCATTTTGGGACGGTGGGAGGTCTTTCCACGCTACACAGTATTGGGTCGACCCATGATGTTTCCTGGAGTCTAATATCTCTTAAATTTCAAAATGTTGCTCCCCTTCCACAATAATGGGTTGGGGGGGGGAGCTTCTGCTGACCTTAAGGGAGAGGTTAGCTCCCGTTTAAGCAGGCTGCAGTGAAATACAGGGTGGACTTGTCTTAATGGTTTTGGGAGTTCCAATTCCACTGTTACTGGGTTAATTATGCATTTTATGGGGAAAGGTCCTACGAATTTTGTGCCCAGCTTTTTTTTTTTTTTTTTTAAATATATTTTATTAGATTTTATAGGGGTGCAGGGATAACATTAAGGTGCTTAGGAACCACCATGGAGGTGGGAATATTAAACATCCAAAAGAAAGAAAAACAATCACAGATATATAAGTCAACTCAAGTCTTTTAAGCTTCCCTCTCTAATTCCCTCATTTAATTTTACATATTCAAATTAATAAATTCTATATAAGTTTCAAACGGTCCTATCAAATATCAGTTACATTTCAATTCTAAAAAATCCAAATCCTGTTTTTAAGCTTTGCTAACTTACAATTACTATATTTCAATTAGCCTTAAATAGACATGTTATTAACACTTCGGGTGCCCTTTTTTTTTTTTTTTACATAATTATATCTGGTATATTGTTCTTACAACAACATTCTCATATCTTCTTCATTGATACCATTTTTTTCTCTTATCACCCATCTCTCTTATTCTCCTTTTATTTCCAAATAATTCTCTTAAAATAAAGATATCAGGCCAACAAATAAATTTCTATCTAATTTAAATATATATTCTATCAATGCCTCTATATCTATAAAAATCTTTTTAAACCAGTAAATAAAGTTTACTTCTCCAATATATATCACATCTAAAACAGAGTAATATTACAAAGGGTATCCTCTTAAAGATTTCACGTATTCCATTAGTTGTTAAGTCAGTCCAGAAATCAAAGCCTTTTTAATCCCATTAAATAAAACTTTAAAATACATTTTTAAATCTAACTCTAGGCTTCTTTCTATGCCATAGTGGTTTCCATAGTGAGGTTCCTACATAATCAAACCACACTATTAAAAGGTCCATATTCTTTAACGCTTCAAATTGGTCAAAGTTCTCTTTCCTTTCTTCTAATAGCCTTTGGATGGTAAAAGCTGTTTTATTCCATGTTATATTTGCCAATTGTTTATCCACCTTTTCTCGATTTTCAATAAGTTGTGTCTGAGTGTCAGTCTCTGTTGATGTTGGTATTGATGCTTCAGACATCTCTGTTGAAGTTGTTGTATAGTCATCAGACTTCTCGATAGGTTGTGTTGGAAGTTGAATAAAATTAGTTTGTTTTGTGGTTTCCACAGTTTCTCTCAGTGTAGAGAAAAGGGATTGAAAGTAAGAGCTCACATCCTTTGCAGCTTCTAAAATTGTTTCCAATATAAGTTCATAGTCCAGTTGTGTATTAAGTTCCATATCGATAATAATAAGCCTTATTATTATCGTGCCCAGCTTTTTTGAGGGCTGCAAAGACTTTAGGAATTTGGTTGAGAGATATACTTTTCCCCCTGTTTTGAATGGTTTAGGTTCCATTCATTTTTTATCTGCCTGTGCTTTATAAGCTTCCCTTGCCTCATCCAAAGCTTTTCTAACCACAGGCCAGGTGTTTTGCAGCTGTTTAATCCACTCATTCAAGGAGGGGATGGTGGGTTTGTTGACAGGTAACTCAGGCATCGGGTTAAAACTTTGTCCTGTCGCCACTTGGAATGGGGTGTAACCGGTACTCGAATGCTCTGCGTTGTTGTAAGACACTTCCGCAAAAGGTAGCAGCTCAGTCCAGCTGTCTTGTTGGTAATTTATGAAGCACCTCAGGTACTGTTCTAGTACTGAGTTTGAATGTTCTGTCCCACCATTCGTTTGTGGATGATGACTAGATGACAGGCCTTGACTGGTACCAAGTACGTCCAAAAAAGCTCTCCAGAACTCTGAAGTAAACTGGACCCCCTATCTGATATAATGCATTGTGGGGGCCCATGCAGCTGGTAGATGTGCAGTACAAACAATTTGGCCAAGGCTTTAGTGGTGGGAATCTTCTGGCAGGGTATGAAGTGGACCTGTTTGGAGAATAAGTCCGTCACTACCCAAATAACAGTTTTTCCCGCGCTCTCTGGCAGTTCTACTATAAAATCCATAGAGATCTCTCTCCAGGGTGTTGAAGGGCTGGCAACTGCTTGTAATAATCCTGGTGTTTTCCCCTGTCTCCGCTTGGCTGCTGTGCAGACGGGGCAGCTAGCCACATAGCTTTCAATGTCCTTTTTTTTAATAGATGGCCACCAGAACTGCCTTTTGGTCAGATGGAGAGTTTTCACGAACGCAAAATGCCCAGCCATCTTTGAGTCATGGCAAAGTTACATGATTTTTACTCTCTGGGTTTTTGGCATGTATAATTTTTCTCCTACCCAGGGCAGTTTGTCCCTCTTTTAGCAAAGGTTTTTGTGGTTAAAGAACCATTCATCCTTTTCTAACACTTGTCTAAACTCGTTTCCTGATTCTGTCAAACCTTCAAATGTTCTGAATGCAGCCATGTTTCTTCGTTTTTAGTTTGCCATGACAATGGGAGGGGGGAGATGCATTCTTGTAGTTTAGTCAAAACAATAACTTTCTTGTGGGAACCAAGGTCAAGCAGCCTAAGCATTTGGCGGGTTGGAGCTACCGTTAGAGAGCCCGCCAAAGGTGTTAATTGGGGATTGTGATTAATGACACACCAAAGGGGTGGGGAGTTTAACTTTTACTTTGTAACCTTTTGGAGGGGGAACTTTCAGTCTTGGTTTCACCTTTGTTCGTGCTGATATTATGTACCCATTAAAAGTGTTCTTTAAGGAAAGCAATTGCCTCAGAGTTCTTATTTCTACTGGTCTCATCTATCGGAACCATGTCATTAAACCAAGACTCAAAATTTCATTTATCCATGGGGTCCTGAGCCCCAGTCACCTACCCAAACCTTGGGAGGACAACAAAGACTCAGAGATGGAAAAGAAAGGGGAATCAATCTCGAGCCTTGGAGCGGCTGCAGTGGATGCATTGCAGGCTGCTACTTTCGTGGAGAGCATGGTCTTATCTACTGGAGCAAGACCAAAGGCCCGTGAGGTCCCGGTGGAGAAGCTAACTCAGAAGGAGGAAGCAATCATCCTCGGGGGGACATGGCGGTCCAACGCTGCCTTGCTGTTTAAGAGTATGCTGAAGGCTGCAGAGGTCGAGTTCCCACTGATTTCATCGCAGTGTCTCCCTTCACCTGTAACAATGAAAGCGAAGCGGCCAGCAGCCTGGGATGAATCTGGTGAGTGGAAGTATCTGACGGCCAGCCACAGCCACTCAGTGGAATGCCTGAGGTAGAAATTCAATCGGCTGGAGATGGGCGAAGGAAGACAGGCCATCCGCCAGGTGTTTTCAGGTAGGCGGGAGGAAAAGTGGTCGCATGAACCTCCGCCACCTCAACGGAGTCCTAGCCCTGTGGTGATCGAGCGGGCCGCCTCCCCATTGCCGAAGCCCGACCTGACGTCGAGCCTGGTGCACTGGCGCTACCGACAGCCTGCAAGCCCTGAACGCTATCAGTGCTACGCTAGCCCCGATCGCCGTCGGCATCCTGCCAGCCCAAATCACCACCAGCGCCCAGGGGGACCTGACCTCTATTGACGTTGTGCCAGCCCTGACCATCGTAGGCGTCCTGCCAGCCCAAGACCTCCACCAGGGGTTTTCCGACGAGGGGGATTGCAACAGCCCCAACCTCAGTTCCCTGGCTTACTGCAGACCTTTTGGAACCACTGCCCAGTTGACCTACCTCTTCTTAAGCCCACTTTCAATGGAGACCCCAAAAAGGTGACTATCTTCCTAAACCAGGTGTGGTCTCACATTAATCGTTATGAATGGGCATATTTGGATGAAGCTGAGATGATTGACGCCGTGGCTGCCAATCTGGAGGGAGAGGCTGCGAAGTGGTTGGCTGGTCTACGTAAAGAGCAGGCACCCGAGCTCTGGGACTTCGATCTGTTCGTGCATGGATTGAGGGCCAGATTCGAAGATGAATCCCAAGTGGTACAAGTGGAAAAAGACCTCTACGATGTGAAACAGAGGGGTCGGCCAGCAAGAGACTAGGTAAGAGAGTTTTGAAGGTTGGCACGGAGGATCAGGCAATGGCCCGAGCAGTCATTAATCCACTATTTCAAAGCTGGGTTGGTTCGCAACCTATTCCAGACATGCATCTGCAGAGGCAATCCTAATCAACTCCATGATTGGTACCGCTTAGCTACAAACATGGATATCGAGCTGACACAGTACCACAAGCCTGCTGCTTTGGGACCTCTACTGAAGCAAGACCCTGTGAGGCGTCAACCCCCACAACGACCTCCACCCGCCACGACGCATGGACCTATTCGAGCCTCCGCTGGACCCCAGATCAAGTGTTTCAGGTGTGGACAACCTGGACATCGAGCTGCAGAGTGCCCAGTCCCTTTCCCTCCACCGAAAAGTGCGACCGCAGCTTCGGTGAAGCCAAAGAGACAGCCTCAGCCAACGTGAGAGAAGTCGAATTGGGCCAACCAGTGGCAAGTTGTACAAGTCACCTCTCCTCCCCAGGAGAAGCAAAAGGAGTCAGCTGAAAGCCTGCCCACACCAGATCCCTATGACAGTGATGACGGGGGGGAAGACGACCCGATGGTGAGTCAGCCTGTCCCACCTTTTGCCTTTTCTGCCAAAATAGTGGTGCCTAAATCAGGGGCTCAGTTGGACTTGAACGTTTTAGTCGATTTGGGATGCACCAGATGTTTAATCAACCTCCCTACCGTACTAAAACTGTGCATTAGAGCAAAATTGCTACCTTTACCCATGAGGTTTGAGCAGGCCGATGGATATCTCATAGGGGGAGCCCCGGCTACCCACCTAACTGAACTAGTGCATCTAGAAATAGGGGAGCATTGGGAGTTAATCCGTTTTGTGGTGATCCCAAAGATGACTGAAGCAGTGATTCTGGGGTTGGCCTGGCTGGATAAATGGCGCCCCATGATTTGGTGGGAAAACGGAGTTAGGACTTTAAGACTAGCCACTGGACCATTGCCTCCTACCCCTATCAGTAGTCCAGTTGAAAGCCAGGTACAACACCTGGAAACATTGAAATCTGCTGTTAGTTCCCTGCCAGGAGAGCCAAACATCCCAAGTGAATATAGAGACTTAGCAGAAGCGTTCAGTGAGGCCGAGTGTGACGTATTGCCACCCCACTGAACCACAGACTGTGCTATTGAGATTTTACCGGGAGCAAAATTACCCAAACCAAAAATGTATTCAATGACCCCTTGTGAATTGAGATTTATCCAACCAGCAAAATCCCGAGTAGCAGCCCCAGTACTGTTTAAAGAAAAAAAAGATGGGTTGATGAGGCTCTGCATGGATTATAAAGGGTTAAATTGTGTGTGTGGAAAACATGTATCCCCTCCCCTTGATGAAGGACATGTTGGCCCATTTGGCGAAAGGAAATGTTTTTACCAAACTGGACCTAAGAGAGGCATATTACCGAGTAAGAATCAAGGAAGGAGATGAGTGGAAAACCGCTTTTAACAGCCCCTTAGGAAGCTTCCAATTCAGTGTCATGCCTTTCGGTCTGCAGGGGGCTCCTGATGTGCAGGTTCTGAGGTTTTGCTTGATAAAAAATACAGGAAACGAGAAGTTACCTTCAAGCTTACGTGTTTATTCAGCTGAATAGAGACGGACTCCTCTAAATGAGAGAAGCCCCGAATGACAAGAAATCTTTGTATTTATTCTTTCTGATTACATAAGCAACCCATCCAGCAAAGCTGACACACATAAGATAAAGATTTCACCCAGTAAGTTTGGCACACTGTAGATAAGAAGGGAGAAAGCAGAAGTAGCTAAACATGTTCCCTTTTGGGTGTTTCCCTAAAGATATCGTATGTTCTCGGGTGGGTTAGGACATTGGGTGTTTTCCTTGCTGTCCTTTCATGACCCTGCATCCAGGACTCTGCAAGTGACCAGAGAGAGAGGGGCCATCTGTACGTATTCACAAGTCCTGGTCATCAAAATCCCCCCTTTCATGCTTCGAGCAGTGCGCAGGAGCATGACCACCCAACTGAAGAGACAGAGGATAAGCTTCTGTAGTACGTTGCCCACATCGTTTAGGACAAGCAAAGGTGATTAGGGGCAAGCAGTGAAGGACACAGCAGAAAACAAGAACAAGGAATACTACAAAGAGAAGACCAAGGTATAATCCCCTAAACCAGGGGTGTCAAACTCAATTTCATTGAGGGCCGCATCAGCATTTCTGGTGGCCAGGAATAAAGAAAGACGTTGAGAATTATGTGAAAAGCTGTGCAACATGCGCAACAATGAAGAAATGTCCAGGCAAACCTCCTGGATTGCTGCAGCAAGATGCAGACCCTTCCCAATCTTGGGAAGAAATTGCTATGGATTTTATTGTAGAATTACCGGAAAGTAGGGGAAATACGGTAATATGGACTGTGATTGACCTTTTTTCTAAACAAGCTCATTTCATTGCCTGCAGTGGTCTTCCCTCCGCTAAGAAGTTGGCTAGAATGTTTCTCAAACATATCTACCGACTCCATGGTGCTCCAAAGTGGATTATTTCAGATAGAGGGGTACAATTCACTGCCAAGTTCTGGAGAGACTTTCTGAAACTTATTGGATCCACACAGGGACTGTCATCGGCTTTTCATCCGTCTACTAATGGAGCGGCTGAAAAAGCTAACTCTATGGTGGAGCAATATATTAGGTGCTACGTGGACTACCAACAGACTTCTTGGGCTGACCTCCCCTTTGCTGAGGTGGCTTACAATAACACCGTGCATAGCAGCACTGGACTCACTCCTTTTAAAATAGCCACTGGTAGGGAGTTTATTCCCATGCCTGAACTCCCTCAGAACCTTCCAATTTCTCAGACTTTAAAACAATGGGTGACTTCTTGGAAAACTGTGTGGGACAATGTGAAAGCGGCTCTAACCAAAGCCTCAAAGGTTTACAAAGAACAGGCAGACAAGAGAAGGGCACCCCAGAGGTCATTTCATTTGGGGGAAAAGTTTACCTCTCTACAAAATATCTAAGACTTAAACTACCTAGCAAAAAATTGGGACCTAAGTTCCTTGGACCTTTCCCTATAGTGCGAATTATAAACCCAGTCACAGTGGAATTAAAGCTTCCTCCCCTTTTGGGAAAAATTCACCCTGTGTTTCACTGCAGCCTATTGAAACCATACCAAGAGTCCTCGTTGAGACCTCCTCCCAAACAGGCACCAGGTCCTTTAGTCATGGAGGAAGAGACTCATTATGAAATAAAATGAATCCTTGACTCAAGGTTGTATAAGGGAAAGTTGCAGTATCTAGTGCAATGGAAAGGTTACCCTCTGTCAGAGTCCACCTGGGTGAAAAGTGCTGATGTAAAAGCTGATAATTAATACGTAAATTTTATGATAAGCATCCGAATAAGCCTAGGGGTTGATTTCTAACTCTGAATTCTTTTCTACTCACAGGATTTCTCTATTCTTTAACCATCCATCCTGGGAGCCAACTGGTAAGAAATGAGAATATACCATTGAAGACCTCCCATACAGTATCAGTAGAAATCTTCAGATCTTTAGGGTAATTCCTAATTCCTATGGTACATGTACCAGACCAGTAAGCTGGCAAAGACTCATAGGCAAACTGACCACAAAAGAACCATCAGTCCAGGTGGATAGCAAGATAAATGCTTGGTTTGCCTTCCAACCCCTCAGGCATATAAGCTCTAACACCAGATGTATAAGCCATGAGTCCCATTGCTGCAAACAAACTACAGAGAGCAGAGGGGTCCTTTTTGTAGTCAAGGCCAAAGGTCTGATGACATCTATGCCAATCATCCCACATGCTAGTACTGACCTTCCATGTGACTGTGCAAGGTGCATAGATCCCTAACTTATCTAGAAGAAAAATTAAAATGACTAAGGCAAGCTGCTGCAGGGTGCTGTATACGCGCCCCTAGTTTAGCAATCCGCAACTTTCCTGCCCCAAACACAGGAAGTGTCCAGCCCCTTGTTGCATTGTTCATGCTGAACAGAAAGGCTCCTAAGGGTGTAGCTTCCATGACCAATCCATGTGTACCAGTGGGGGGTATATGTGTGCAGATCCAGCAATTTGTTACATTCAAAAGCTTAACCCATGCTTGCATATTCTGTATATGGGTGTTGGAGCCCCAAATTCCTAAAGAGGGACTGGGAAATTGGGGACCACCTCAGCCTTCTACTTTAATGGGAATGACAGGGAATGATGTCTGTAATTCCCCAGACAGTTCAGGTACAGAATCAGAAGGAGGTGGCTGTTGTACCAAGATATGATCAACTAAAAATGGCAGGACCCCTTCCCAATGTCTGGTTTCTCCTGGAGGCAGCATATCAGACGTCTTACTTTGGGCGTTATTGTGCAAAGTACCTGTAAGGTTCCGAAGGGAAGATGCAAATTCAAGGAAATCTGAGGCATTTTTACCTAGAAAACTCTTTATTTATGCAACATTACTTCAGTACGAATAAAGTGAAGCCAAAAACTAAACCCTCCTACTTCTTCCCACAGTGTCTAAGCATTTTCTCCTCCCTCATGTGACAAGTCATAAATCACATTCCCCAATTAGTTTAAAGTGTGAGCTTTCTCTCCCACCATACTATCTATCTTCTCACATTTCATCCGTTGAAGACGCTCTGCTGAAATATTGTTATGGCTAAATAGTTCTCAGCACATTCTTTCACTCCCTCCCCCCATACTATCTAATAGTGGCTCTTAAAGTAATACACAGGTTAAATAGTGAATGTCTGCATCCATATATATTGTCAAGCATAACATTCGATGTTAGCAGCCTTGACATCCGGCCCCCCTTACAAAAACAACCAATCCTGTAATATAAACAAAAGCATATGTTAATGATCAGGTTTCGGTTTGTTGGGATATTTTGCATGAAATCTTTTGACGAGTCTGTCAGCTTCCACCTCGCATGATTTCACCCAGGTGGCTTCAGATAGCAGGTATCCTTTCCATTGTACTAAATACTGCAATTTGCCTTTAAAGATTCTGGAATCAAGAATACGTTTCACTTCATAATGGGTCTGCCCTGCAACTACGAGGGGCCCAGGTGCTTTCTTTGGGGGAGGTCTTATAGTGGAGCCCCGATAAGGTTTTAACAAGCTACTGTGGGAAACGGTGAATTTTACCCAGAAGTCTAGGAAGTTTCAGTTTTACAGTGACTGGATTGATGACCTTTACGATAGGGAAAGGCCCTAGGAATTTCGGTCCTAACTTCTTGCTAGGTAGTTTAAGGCGTAAATATTTGGTTGACAGATAGACTTTTTCCCCAACTTGGAACGATCTTTGGGGAGCCCTCTTTTTGTCAGCTTGCTTTTTATAGGTTTCAAAGGTCTTTTTTAAAGCAGATTTAGTGTTCTTCCAAACTTCCTCCCATCCCCTCACCCATTGGTCAAGTGTCTGGGAAGCGGTTGGCTCTTGGGGATATTCAGGTATTGGACCGAACTCTTTGCCTGTGGCTACTCGTGTAGCCGGTACTGCTGTGCACAGAATTGTTGTATGCCACCTCTGCAAAAGGGAGGAGGTCAGTCCAGTTAGTCTGTTGATAGGATACGTAGCATCTGAGATATTGCTCCACCATTTTGTTGGCGGCTTCTGCAGCTCCATTGGTGGCTGGATGAAAAGCAGATGATAAGCCTTGAGATGATCCAATTAATTTAAGAAAACTCCTCCAGAACTTTGCTGTGAACTGCACCCCCGTCAGAGATTATTCGCTTAGGGGCGCCGTGCAGTCGGTAGATATGTTTCAGGAACAATTTGGTCAGTCGTTGGGCAGATGGGAGTCCTTTGCAGGCGATGAAATGAGCCTGCTTCGAAAACAGGTCTATCACAGTCCAGATGACAGTATTTCCTCTACTTTCAGGTAGGTCTACGATAAAGTCCATAGCTATTTTTATTCCCAGGGTTGGGAAGGGTCTGCCACTGGCTGCAGTAACCCAGGGGTTTTCCCCGGGATTCTTTTCATGGTGGCACATACGGTACAACTCTTCACATAATTTTCCACATCCCGTTTCAGTCCGGGCCACCAGAATTGCCGGCGGGTGAGTTGAATGTCCAGCTTCACCGCTGTCTGGTACCACTCGTGTAGCTGATCAGGTACTGCTCGAATGAGGCAGGCCTGGGAGAGGTGATCATCTAGCCCCTCAATGAAAAGATGGATTAGGGATTGCTCCGGCCACCCCTCTATTCGACCAGCTATCTTGCGGAATTCACCCACATACTCTAGAGCAGGTCTACCGGCTTGCTTTATTTTGTGGATTTGTCCTCCTGCTCTAAGGCTGGTAGAAGGGTCCTCAAATCTCTCTCTGAGACCCAGGAGGAAGAGGTGGGGATTGCCTAATTCGTGGGCTTGCTCATTGTATACATTGTTTAGCCATTCGGATGCCTCTCCCTCTAGGTTGGACGCAATCACATCGACCATCGCACCTGGGTCTGGGTAGAGGTGGGCCCAGCGATTTAAATGAGAACGTACTTGATTGAGGAAAAAAATTAGCTTCTCTGAGTCCCCATCGAAAGTTGCTTTGAGACGTGGAGCCATCATAGGCTGTTGTGGGGCCCACTGGGGATGTTGCTGCTGGCCCCAGCCTTGTTGCTGTTGCATGGCCAAGGGTTGCACGTTCGGGGCTGGCTGCTGCAGGGGTGGCACTCTCAGTTGGGGTTGGCCCCAGCCTTGTTGCTGTGGCATGCCCAAGGGTTGCACGTTCGGGGCTGGCTGCTGCAGGGCTGGCGCTCTCATCTGTGGTTGGCCCCAGCCTTGTTGCTGTGGCATAGCCAAGGGTTGCACATTCGGGGCTGGCTGCTACAGGGCTGGCGCTCTCAGTTGTGATTGGCCCCAGCCTTGTTGCTGTTGCATGGCCAAGCGTTGCTGAATAGGTGAGGGCAGTTGCTGCCTTCTCTGGTGTTGGCCTGTGGGGGGTGATGGCGCCCTCTGCTGCCCTTGCACCATCCCAAGCTGCTGTA
>JALGBA010002585.1:0-13052 GCA_023970755.1 Azemiops feae
TTATCTGCCCCATCTCGCCTAGAGGTTTAGAAAGCCCCTTTTTGCTTCCCAGTCAGTCAATATGGGATGAGCAAGTGAAGCTGGAGGCAGCCAAGATTTCCTTCCCTCCACTTTCCCCTCGCACTTTACATATGCCCAGAGGCACCGTGCACACTTAGAAGCAGCTGCCCGCCGGCCTCCCCGCCCGTCCCTTGTTTCTTCCATCCCTAAACCCTCCATTCCAGATTCACCCGCCTGGGATTGCCTCGATGCCTATGCTTTGCGACGTAAAACTGTGCCGAAAGAAATAGACCTTTTTAATGGGATTTTAAAGTTATATCCTTATATTTATTAGTAACGCCTTATTAATGCTAATAGGGGAAGGGAAGACCTTTCGCTGCGACGCGGGGACACAAAAAACATCACCTCATAGTACTGAGCGTTCATTAATAAATACTACACTTAAAACTCCATTTTAAAAGCTTTGTTTCTTTTTGTGGCTGCTCGGCTCACCTGCGGCAGTACGAGGCTTTTTTCCCTTCTTGCGGCAGCGTAGAGCAGAAAAGAGGACAGGAAGGTGCCGACGGATGACTAAAAGCAACGGACAAGAATTCGGCCATAATAGGAAGGTCGATTCCACATGAACTGGGGGATGGCCAATCTGGACGGACGGGAGGTCGCCATGCCGAGAAGGTCTAGGTGTTAATGCTATGGGACGGAAAAACCTGCCCTCCTGTGGTCAAAACGGGTATTGCGGCCGCCGAAATAAATAAACCCTTTGAATGGGATTTTAAGGTTATTATTCTCTATCTTTATTATTAACGCCTTATTAATATTAATAGGGCGACGGGAGGCCCTTTTGCTGAGACCCTGGGGCAGAGTAAGATAACCTAATATTAGTATGGTTTTATTAACAAAGAATAATAAACTTAAAACGCCATTTAAAAGGTTTATTTCTTTTGGGGGCTGCTGTACCTGCTTGTCCCTTAGCGAGAGATGGCGCGGCCTTCAAAAAGGCCTGTAATGATGAATTAAGGTTACTTTGATAGGTGCTAACTTTAAAGATAAACCTCACCAACCATACATAAATTTATTGCTATGCCTAAATATAAAATGAGTGCAGATTAGATTTTCCTTCGCTGCTAGTTGAAATGACGGATTATTAAAATGTTTTATGTATACCTAACATCACACTAATTCTGCTGCATCTTAGTGTATAATCTTACTAGTATGCCCATCGGAATTATCATCTCAATGGGAGTGAAAAATAGACAGCTAGTCAATTGGGGTGGAAGGTGCCAGGCTAGGAATTGGGGGTGGGGGCTGAGTTTTAGTACCACCTTAAGGTATGAGAAACCAGCTTTGGGCCAATTCCTCTCCTAGTCAGCCTAAGTCTAACCCTAACCCTAGGGCTGTTGCTGCATGGCGAAAATAAGAGAAGGAAGGAGCATTAGATATATTTGCCGCCTTGAGTTATTTATAAAAAAATAACAAAGGCTGCATTAAAAAAATACGCAAAAAGTCATCTGGGTCAGTCACTCCAAAACCAGCTTTGGGCCAGTCACTCTCTCTCGGCCCTAGGAAGGAAGCAACGGCAAACCATTTGTCTGAAATGGTATAGGGTTGCCTGCCTAAGCAGGGGGTTGGACTAGAAGACCTCCAAGGTCCCTTCCAACTCCGTTATTCAGCTGGGGGGAAAAACCTGGCCAAGAAAACCGCAGGGATTTGGTCAGGCAATGGCCAGGAGTCGAGACTAAGTGGAAAGCACCAAATAATATTAAGAATAACAGCAATAACTTGCTAAACGCCCGGCTCCCTCCGGTGATGTTACTAGAAGGGAGTGCGAACACAGGCAATTGAGTTCATCGGGCAACGCGTGTCGTGGGAACGCAACTCCTAGTACCCACGCCGCCCATGAAAAGGCGGCGTCGAGCGGCAGATTCGGGGAAGCTTCCCTGAAGCCCCCGCCTCACCTGGCCTTGCTGCAAAGACAGCAGCGCCGCCGACTCCACCTTTGCCTTCTCCTTCGCCCCGGGACAGCCTTCTCGGGGCGTCGCCGGGCTGTGACACCATCAGAAGGCGCGTCCCCTATTTCGGCAGAGAAGCCTAAAGGCACCATAGAGGTAGGAAAGGAGAGCGGAGGAAAGACTGGGCTTTTCCCTCTTGAAACCGTCGAACTTGGGAATCGCCATAGAAATGTAACCAGAGAGCTCGGATGGAAATGGTAGAGCGGCCGGTAGAACCAAGACTTCCGAGTTTGCTGGAGCATATATGGAGGAAGACTTTGGATTGGAGTTAAGGACGGAAAAAAGACAATGCAGAAATCTGGATTGTATTGGGGGCGCCCTATATAAAAGCCCCCCGCAAAGGTGGAGTGTCACAGAGTATTGCACATCCATTCCCAGCCAGCAGGGGGCAAGTTTAATCCCTGTAAAGCATCCGAGTTTCTCAAACTTGGCAATTTTGTGGACTTCAAGTCCCAGAATTTCCCAGCCTGCATGCAGTTTGCAGGTAACTAAATGGTTTATCCAGGGAAAGCAGGAACTGTATTAAATTGGACTCCAGGGTTGACCGAGTACACCACCTCCAAATTTGTGACGTCCCCTAAAATTTGCTGGCAACCCCCAAGTGATCGCAATAAATAAATAAAAACACAAACGTATTTATTTAGCGTATGGCACAATACACTCCGACAGTATCTTTTCACTAGCCTCCACTAGTTGTGACACTGCTTAGGTTTTACAAAAGCAGCCAAGGCCATTAAGTGATGCTCCAGTCAGAGCTGAAGAACCTTCTTGTATGAGAAGCGAAACGTCTTCAAAGAAAATCAAGAAAGTCCAGTTGCCTCCTGAAAAAGCATCTTTGGGACAATTATGACCCGGATGACTGAGAATCTCCATAGACAGTGAGAGACAATGCGGGCTACTTAAGGCACTGGACTAGAAATCGGAAGACTGTCGGTTCTAGTCCCACCTTAGGCATGAAAGTCAACTGTGGTGACCTTGGGGTCAGTCCTTCTCTCTTGGTCCTAGTAAGGAGGCAATGCCAAACCACCAGCTTCCCATCATAGCTATCTGCAATTGCATTGACGCACGACCGAACGTGTGCAGCTGGGGCCTGCGCACACCTGCAACATATCGTGTACATCTATCTATCTATCTATCTATATATCTATCTATCTATCTATCTATCTATCTATCTATCTATCTATCTATCTATCTATCTATCTATCATCTATCCAATCAATAAATCAATAAATCAATCAATCTATCTATCTATCTATCTATCTATCTATCTATCTATCTATCTATCTATCTATCTATCTATCTATCTATCTATCTATCTATCTATCTATCTATCTATCTACTATCTAATCAATCAATCAATCAATCAATCAATCAATCAATCTATCTATCTATTTATCTATCTATCTAATATAAAGGAAGGCTGCACTCAATGTGCTAGCGAGGCCTATTGGTATGCTGACAACCAAAAATCTTTTTAAAATTTATATTTTATTGGTTTTTCTAATCCTAGGTGAAATGTTAATATATGCTATCCATGATGATATGCCATACGCAAATAAATAGTAAACCAACCGCCCATCCAGAAAACTACAGGAACACCTCCTATAACACTGATAGGACAAGCACTAAGTATATAAAAGAGAGAGCAAATACTCTCAGTCTAGCACTGATTGATGTACTAGTGGTCACGAACACGTTCTGCGAGAAAACAACCAAGCCTCAGAGAGACAAGGACCCCTGAAGAGACAATGTTGTTGGATGATGTGACCAGTTGCTTTAGTCCGCTTTATTATTATAAATAACAATGATGCGGTGTGTGTTTGCTGGCGCACGTGAGAGGGTGTATGATAATACTATATAAGTTATATTATGATGACATTTATCTGCCCCATCTCGCCTAGAGGTTTAGAAAGCCCCTTTTAGCTTCCCAGTCAGTCAATATGGGCTGAGCAAGTGAAGCTAGAGGCAGCCGAGATTTCCTTCCCTCCTCTTTCCCCTCGCACTTTACATATGCCCAGAGGCACCATGCACACTTAGAAGCAGCTACCCGCCGGCCTCCCCGCCCGTCCCTCGTTTCTTCCATCCCTAAACCCTCCATTCCAGATTCACCCGCCTGGGATTGCCTCGATGCCTATGCTTTGCGACGTCAAACTGTGCCGAAAGAAATAGACCTTTTCAAGGGATTCTTAAAGTTATTATACTCTTCTTATTAGTTAAAGCCTATTAATGTTATGGGCGAAGGGAAGCCCTTTTGCGGCGATCACGGGACACAAAAAACATCAACCTAAATGACTGAGGTTTCATTAATAAATACTACCTTAAAACGCCATTAAAAGCTTTATTTTTTGTGGATGCTCGCGCTCACCAGCGGCAGTACCGATGGCTTTTTCCATTCTTGCTGGCAGTAGTAGAGCAGAAAAGAGAGACAGAAGACTAAAGCAAACGGACAGAATTGGCCATAATAGGAAGGGTTCGATTCCAAATGAATGGGGATGGCCTTGGGACGGAGGGAGGTCGCATGCGAGACGGTCTAGTTTTATGTTAATGCTATGGGACGGAACAAACCTGCCTCCTGTGGTCAAAAACGGGTATGCGGCCGCCCCCGAAAAAAGAAACTTGTGAAGGATTAAGATTATATTATCTATCATTGTATTAACCCTCTATTAATATTAATAGGGCGACGGGAGGCCCTTTTGCTGAGACCCTGGGGCAGAGTAAGATAACCTAATATTAGTATGGTTTTATTAACAAAGAATAATAAACTTAAAACGCCATTTAAAAGGTTTATTTCTTTTGGTGGCTGCTGTACCTGCTTGTCCCTTAGCGAGAGATGGCGTGGCCTTCAAAAAGGCCTGTAATGATGAATTAAGGTTACTTTGATAGGTGCTAACTTTAAAGATAAACCTCACCAAACATAAATAAATTTATTGCTATGCTTAATATTAAAATGAGTGAGATTAGATTTTACCTTCGCTGCTAGTTTTGAAACTGACGCATTGTATTATTAAAATGTTTTAGATATACCTACATCACTACTAATTCTTGCTGCATCTAGTTCTAATATCTAGTATGCCCATGCGTGAATATCATTTCACTGGGGTGAAAAATAGACAGCTAGTCAATTGGGGTGGAAGGTGCCAGGCTAGAAATTGGGGGTGGGGGCTGAGTTTTAGTACCACCTTAAGGTATGAGAAACCAGCTTTGGGCCAATTCCTCTCCTAGTCAGCCTAAGTCTAACCCTAACCCTAGGGCTGTTGCTGCATGGCGAAAATAAGAGAAGGAAGGAGCATTAGATATATTTGCCGCCTTGAGTTATTTATAAAAAAATAACAAAGGCTGCATTAAAAAAATACGCAAAAAGTCATCTTGGTCAGTCACTCCAAAACCAGCTTTGGGCCAGTCACTCTCTCTCGGCCCTAGGAAGGAAGCAACGGCAAACCATTTGTCTGAAATGGTATAGGGTTGCCTGCCTAAGCAGGGGGTTGGACTAGAAGACCTCCAAGGTCCCTTCCAACTCGGTTATTCTATTCTAACCGCAGCTGGGGGGAAAAACCTTGCCAAGAAAACCGCAGGGATTTGGTCAGGCAATGGCCAGGAGTCGAGACTAAGTGGAAAGCACCAAATAATATTAAGAATAACAGCAATAACTTGCTAAACGCCCGGCTCCCTCCGGTGATGTTACTAGAAGGGAGTGCGAACACAGGCACTTGAGTTCATCGGGCAACGCGTGTCGTGGGAACGCACTCCTAGTACCAACGCGCCCATGAAAAGGCGGCCGTCGCAGCGGCAGATCGGGAAGCTTTCCCTGAAGCCCAGCCTCACTGGCCTTGATGCAAAGGCAGCAGCACAGCCGCCAGGCTCCACTTGCATTCTCCATTGGCCGCGGGACACCTTCTCGGGGCGTCCGCCGGGCTTTGTGACGCATCAGAAGGCGCACGTCCCCTATTGCGGCAGAGAAGCGGAAAGGCACCATGGAGGTAGGAAAGGAGAGCGGAGGGCAGACTGGGCTTTCCCCTCTTCAAACCGTCGCTCTTGGGAATCGCCATAGATATGTACACAGAGAGCTCGGGTGGAAATCGTAGAGCGGCCGGTAGAACCAAGACTTCCGAGTTTGCTGGAGCATATATGGAGGAAGACTTTGGATTGGAGTTAAGGACGGAAAAAAGACAATGCAGAAATCTGGATTGTATTGGGGGCGCCCTATATAAAAGCCCCCCGCAAAGGTGGAGTGTCACAGAGTATTGCACATCCATTCCCAGCCAGCAGGGGACAGGTTTAATCCCTGTAAGTCATCCAGCGTTTCTCAAACTTGGCAATTTTTGTGGACTTCAAGTCCCAGAATTCCCCAGCCTGCATGCAGTTTGCAGGTAACTCAATGGTTTATCCAGGGAAAGCAGGAACTGTATTAAATTGGACTCCAGGGTCGACCGAGTACACCACCTCCAAATTCGTGACGTCCCCTAAAATTTGCTGGCAACCCCCAAGTGATCGCAATAAATAAATAAAAACACAAACGTATTTATTTAGCGTATGGCACAATACACTCCGATAGTATCTTTTCACTAGCCTCCACTAGTTGTGACACTGCTTAGGTTTTACAAAAGCAGCCAAGGCCATTAAGTGATGCTCCAGTCAGAGCTGAAGAACCTTCTTGTATGAGAAGCGAAACGTCTTCAAAGAAAATCAAGAAAGTCCAGTTGCCTCCTGAAAAAGCATCTTTGGGACAATTAGGACCCGGATGACTGAGAATCTCCATAGACAGTGAGAGACAATGCGGGATACTTAAGGCACTGGACTAGAAATCGGAAGGCTGTCGGTTCTAGTCCCACCTTAGGCATGAAAGTCAACTGTGGTGACCTTGGGGTCAGTCCTTCTCTCTTGGTCCTAGTAAGGAGGCAATGCCAAACCACCAGCTTCCCATCATAGCTATCTGCAATTGCATTGACGCACGACCGAATGTGTGCAGCTGGGGCCTGCGCACACCTGCAACATATCGTGTACATCTATCTACCCTATCTATCTATCAATCTATCTATCTATCAATCTATCAATCTATCTATCAATCTATCAATCTATCTATCTATCTATCTATCTCTCTATCTATCATATATTAATATAAGGAGGGCGGCTGCACTTCAATGGTTAGACGGCCTATTGGTATCTGAATAAAAATCTTTTTAACATTTATATTTTATTGTGTTTTTCTAATCTAGGTGAAATGTTAATATATACTGCAAGTCCATGTATGATATGCCATACGCTAAATAAATAAGTAAACAACCGCCCAATCAAGAAACTACCAGGAACACCTCCATCAACACTGATAGGACAAGCCACTAAGTATATAAAGAGAGAGCAAATTCCTCTCTCTTCTAGCACTGATGATGTTACCTAGTTGGGTCACGAAACGTCTGCAAGAAAACCACCAAGCTCAGAGAGCACCAAGGACCCCTGAAGAGACAATGTTGTTAGATGATGGACCAAGTGGCCCCTTAGCTCCGGCTTTATTATTTATATAACAATGATATGCGTGTGTGTGTGTGTGTGTGCGTGCGTGGGTGTATGATAATACTATATAATTTATATTATGATTGCATTTATCTGCCCCATCTCGCCTAGAGGTTTAGAAAGCCCCTTTTTGCTTCCCAGTCAGTCAATATGGGCTGAGCAAGTGAAGCTGGAGGCAGCCAAGATTTCCTTCCCTCCACTTTCCCCTCGCACTTTACATATGCCCAGAGGCACCGTGCACACTTAGAAGCAGCTGCCCGCCGGCCTCCCCGCCCGTCCCTTGTTTCTTCCATCCCTAAACCCTCCATTCCAGATTCACCCGCCTGGGATTGCCTCGATGCCTATGCTTTGCGCCGTAAAACTGTGCCGAACGAAATAGACCTTTTACATGCGGATTTTAAAGTATTTATCCTCTTATCGTTATTAGTAACGCCTTATTACTGTAAAGGGCGAAGGGAGCCCTTTTGCTGCGACGCGGGGCCACAAAAACATCACCTAATATTACTGAGGTTTCATTAATAAATACTACACTTAAAACTCCATTTTAAAAGCTTTGTTTCTTTTTGTGGCTGCTCGGCTCACCTGCGGCAGTACGAGGCTTTTTTCCCTTCTTGCGGCAGCGTAGAGCAGAAAAGAGGACAGGAAGGTGCCGGCGGATGACTAAAAGCAACGGACAAGAATTCGGCCATAATAGGAAGGTCGATTCCAAATGAACTGGGGGATGGCCAATCTGGACGGACGGGAGGTCGCCATGCCGAGAAGGTCTAGGTGTTAATGCTATGGGACGGAAAAACGTGCCCTCCTGTGGTCAAAAAGGGGTATTGCGGCCGCCGAAATAAATAAACCTTTTGAATGGGATTTTAAGGTTATTATTCTCTATCTTTATTATTAACGCCTTATTAATATTAATAGGGCGACGGGAGGCCCTTTTGCTGCGACCCTGGGGCAGAATAAGATAACCTAATATTAGTAAGGTTTTATTAATAAAGAATAATAAACTTAAAACGCCATTTAAAAGGTTTATTTCTTTGGTGGCTGCTGCACCTGCTTGTCCCTTAGCGAGAGATGGCGCGGCCTTCAAAAAGGCCTATGATGATGAATTAAGGTTACTTTGATAGGTGCTAACTTTAAAGATAAACCTCACCAAACATATATAAATTTATTGCTATGGTTAATATTAAAAGGAGTGAGATTAGATTTTACCTTCGCTGCTAGTTTTGAAACTGACGCATTTATTAAAATGTTTTATGTCTACTACCACACAATAATTTCTTGCTGCATCTTAGTTTCTAATCTTCCTAGTATGCCCATTCGTGAATATCATTTCACTGGGGTGAAAAATAGACAGCTAGTCAATTGGGGTGGAAGGTGCCAGGCTAGAAATTGGGGGTGGGGGCTGAGTTTTAGTACCACCTTAGGTATGAGAAACCAGCTTTGGGCCAATTCCTCTCCTAGTCAGCCTAAGTCTAAACCTAACCCTAGGGCTGTTGCTGCATGGCGAAAATAAGAGAAGGAAGGAGCATTAGATATATTTGCCGCCTTGAGTTATTTATAAAAAAATAACAAAGGCTGCATTAAAAAAATACGCAAAAAGTCATCTGGGTCAGTCACTCCAAAACCAGCTTTGGGCCAGTCACTCTCTCTCGGCCCTAGGAAGGAAGCAACGGCAAACCATTTGTCTGAAATGGTATAGGGTTGCCTGCCTAAGCAGGGGGTTGGACTAGAAGACCTCCAAGGTCCCGTCCAACTCGGTTATTCTATTCTAACCGCAGCTGGGGGGGAAAACCTTGCCAAGAAAACCGCAGGGATTTGGTCAGGCAATGGCCAGGAGTCGAGACTAAGTGGAAAGCACCAAATAATATTAAGAATAACAGCAATAACTTGCTAAACGCCCGGCTCCCTCCGGTCACGTTACTAGAAGGGAGTGCGAACACAGGCAATTGAGTTCATCGGGCAACGCGTGTCGTGGGAACGCAACTCCTAGTAACCACGCCGCCCATGAAAAGGCGGCGTCGAGCGGGGGTGGGGGGGCAGATTCGGAGGAAGGTCCTGAAGCCGCACTCCCTGGGCTTGATGCAAAGCAGCAGGCCGCCGGCTTCCAAACTTTGCCCTTACTCTTGCCGCGGGAACAGCCTTCTCGGGGCGTCGCCGGGCTGTGACGCCATCAGAAGGCGCGTCCCCTATGTCGGCAGAGAAGCGGAAAGGAACCATAGAGGTAGGAAAGGAGAGCGGAGGGCAGACTGGGCTTTCCGCTCTTCAAACCGTCGATCTTGGGAATCGCCATAGATATGTAACCAGAGAGCTCGGGTGGAAATGGTAGAGCGGCCGGTAGAACCAAGACTTCCGAGTTTGCTGGAGCATATATGGAGGAAGACTTTGGATTGGAGGTAAGGACGGAAAAAAGACAATGCAGAAATCTGGATTGTAGTGGGGGCGCCCTATATAAAAGCCCCCCGCAAAGGTGGAGTGTCACAGAGTATTGCACATCCATTCCCAGCCAGCAGGGGACAAGTTTAATCCCTGTAAGTCATCCAGCGTTTCTCAAACTTGGCAATTTTTGTGGACTTCAAGTCCCAGAATTCCCCAGCCTGCATGCAGTTTGCAGGTAACTAAATGGTTTATCCAGGGAAAGCAGGAACTGTATTAAATTGGACTCCAGGGTTGACCGAGTACACCACCTCCAAATTTGTGACGTACCCTAAAATTTGCTGGCAACCCCCAAGCGATCGCAATAAATAAATAAAAACACAAACGTATTTATTTAGCGTATGGCACAATACACTCCGATAGTATCTTTTCACTAGCCTCCACTAGTTGTGACACTGCTTAGGTTTTACAAAAGCAGCCAAGGCCATTAAGTGATGCTCCAGTCAGAGCTGAAGAACCTTCTTGTATGAGAAGCGAAACGTCTTCAAAGAAAATCAAGGAAGTCCAGTTGCCTCCTGAAAAAGCATCTTTGGGACAATTATGACCCAGATGACTGAGAATCTCCATAGACAGTGAGAGACAATACTTAAGGCACTGGACTAGAAATCGGAAGACTGTCGGTTCTAGTCCCACCTTAGGCATGAAAGTCAACTGTGGTGACCTTGGGGTCAGTCCTTCTCTCTTGGTCCTAGTAAGGAGGCAATGCCAAACCACCAGCTTCCCATCATAGCTATCTGCAATTGCATTGATGCACGACCGAATGTGTGCAGCTGGGGCCTGCGCACACCTGCAACATATCGTGTACATCTATCTACCCTATCTATCTATCAATCTATCAATCTATCAATCTATCTATCTATCTATCTAATATAAAGGAGGCTGCACTTCAATGGTTAGACGGCCTATTGGTATCTGAACAAAAATCTTTTTAACATTTATATTTTATTGTGTTTTTCTAATCTAGGTGAAATGTTAATATATACTGCAAGTCCATGTATGATATGCCATACGCTAAATAAATAAGTAAACAACCGCCCA
Source organism: Azemiops feae (assembly GCA_023970755.1). Lineage (NCBI taxonomy): Eukaryota > Metazoa > Chordata > Lepidosauria > Squamata > Viperidae > Azemiops > Azemiops feae. The sequence goes on from JALGBA010002585.1 coordinate 10,980, forward strand.
ATCAAGAAACTACCAGGAACACCTCCATCAACACTGATAGGACAAGCCACTAAGTATATAACGAGAGAGCAAATTCCTCTCTCTTCTAGCACTGATGATGTTACCTAGTTGGGTCACGAAACGTCTGCAAAAAAACCACCAAGCTCAGAGAGCACCAAGGACCCTGAAGAGACAATGTTGTTGGATGATGGACCAAGTGGCCCCTTTAGCTCCGGCTTTATTATTCATATAAAAACAATGATATGCGTGTGTGTGTGTGTGCGCCCGTGCGTGCGTGGGTGTATGATAATACTATATAATTTATATTATGATGACATTTATCTGCCCCATCTCGCCTATAGGTTTAGAAAGCCCCTTTTAGCTTCCCAGTCAGTCAATATGGCTGAGCAACGTGAAGCTGGAGGCAGCAAGATTTCTTCCCCACTTTCCTCGCACTTTAAAATATGCCCGAGGCACCGTGCACACTTAGAAGCAGCTGCCCCGGCCTCCCCGCCGTCCCTTGTTTCTTCCATCCTAAACCCTCCATTCCAGATTTCACCGCCTTGGGATTGCATCTCGATGCTATGCTTGCGACGTAAAACTGTTGACGAAAGGAAATATACAGTTTTAATGGCATTTTAAAGTTATTATCCTCTATCTTTATTAGTAACGCCTTATTAATGTTAATAGGGCGAAGGGAAGCCCTTTTGCTGCGACGCGGGGACACAAAAACATCACCTAATATTACTGAGGTTTCATTAATAAATACTACACTTAAAACTCCATTTAAAAGCTTTATTTCTTTTTGTGGCTGCTCGGCTCACCTGCGGCAGTCCGAGGCTTTTTTCCCTTCTTGCGGCAGCGTAGAGCAGAAAAGAGGACAGGAAGACTAAAAGCAACGGACAAGAATTCGGCCATAATAGGAAGGTCGATTCCAAATGAACTGGTGGATGGCCAATTTGGACGGACGGGAGGTCGCCATGCCGAGAAGGTCTAGGTGTTAATGCTATGGGACGGAAAAACCTGCCCTCCTGTGGTCAAAACGGGTATTGCGGCCGCCGAAATAAATAAACCTTTTGAATGGGATTTTAAGGTTATTATTCTCTATCTTTATTATTAACGCCTTATTAATATTAATAGGGCGACGGGAGGCCCTTTTGCTGAGACCCTGGGGCAGAGTAAGATAACCTAATATTAGTATGGTTTTATTAACAAAGAATAATAAACTTTAAACGCCATTTAAAAGGTTTATTTCTTTTGGTGGCTGCTGTACCTGCTTGTCCCTTAGCGAGAGATGGCGCGGCCTTCAAAAAGGCCTGTAATGATGAACTAAGGTTACTTTGATAGGTGCTAACTTTAAAGATAAACCTCACCAAACATACATAAATTTATTGCTATGCTTAATATTAAAATGAGTGAGATTAGATTTTACCTTCGCTGCTAGTTTTGAAACTGACGCATTTATTAAAATGTTTTATGTCTATCTACATCACACTAATTTCTTGCTGCATCTTAGTTTCTAATCTTCCTAGTATGCCCATTCGTGAATATCATTTCACTGGGGTGAAAAATAGACAGCTAGTCAATTGGGGTAGAAGGTGCCAGGCTAGAAATTGGGGGTGGGGGCTGAGTTTTAGTACCACCTTAGGTATGAGAAACCAGCTTTGGGCCAATTCCTCTCCTAGTCAGCCTAAGTCTAACCCTAACCCTAGGGCTGTTGCTGCATGGCGAAAATAAGAGGAGGAAGGAGCATTAGATATATTTGCCGCCTTGAGTTATTTATAAAAAAATAACAAAGGCTGCATTAAAAAAATACGCAAAAAGTCATCTGGGTCAGTCACTCCAAAACCAGCTTTGGGCCAGTCACTCTCTCTCGGCCCTAGGAAGGAAGCAACGGCAAACCATTTGTCTGAAATGGTATAGGGTTGCCTGCCTAAGCAGGGGGTTGGACTAGAAGACCTCCAAGGTCCCTTCCAACTCCGTTATTCAGCTGGGGGGAAAAACCTTGCCAAGAAAACCGCAGGGATTTGGTCAGGCAATGGCCAGGAGTCGAGACTAAGTGGAAAGCACCACATAATATTAAGAATAACAGCA